>JAJLTL010000094.1:0-49355 GCA_030568135.1 Vanderwaltozyma yarrowii
TCTCTGTCACGTGCAATCCTCTTGATTCGCATATTTCTTACGCACATATATTACATCCTCGTAGAAAAATATGAAGTCCAACAACCAAATTATCTATCATGTGATGTGAAATTAAAATTAGCTTACTAATTTGAGATATGACAATAGAAGGAAACAAGGCTATATAATAATCTGCATTATTTACTTGTGAACAACATATATCAAATATTCCTAAGCAAAAAGAGAGATATCCGTCTTACATCTTTGATCCTCACTACATGTACAGGCCATAGTTCTAGCTTTTCTGACAATAAAAAAGAACAACAAATCAAACTAAAATATTAAATGAAATATACTCTATACTATATCGTATATGTAACTTAATACTCTATAAGAAGTAGTTTTATTTTCTAGATAGAGTGTATATCGAATAAAAGGCATACTTTCACTCAACTTTGCCCCGAGGGAACTATAACATGTTAATCTATTGATTTTTTAATCTATCTTTATAATCTGTTGTAAGCATATGATCCATAATATGGATAACGATTGTTAATTTGGCTTCTTTAAGTAATATTTGCCACCTCAATTCACACCTGTCACCATTGATTTTTCTTCTAGAAATATCTATTTCAATCGGTAAAAAATTCCGTAGTGAAAAATTTAAGTTACAGCATATTAGACTTTTAGTCAGCATAAGGTGTCAGTAAGTAAAAATTCACATGTATACAAAAACCTTCTGTATTTCTAATTAATACAAAGTGTAGTTCATATTATAATTTGTATATAAAGTGCATGGAATTTTATTAGATTTTAGAATATTCTTTTTCTTATAGTTCATTCTACCTTCCTGGTCTTACCATTGAGATCGAAGACAGAAACTCAACAGATCAGCTTCAACTTTTTATAAAAAAAGGGAATGTTTACTTCAATTAATTATTATCAACCAGAAATTCATTATTCTGATAGGGATCTACAGATTTTAAGATATCTTTCCAGTGGAGTACCTTTAAACCACTTTCAAGGCTCTAGTGGTTTGCGTCTAGCATTTCCTAGTCGTGAAAGAGTTGACTTACTAGATAGCACACAGTTGGATGGAATTTTAGAGGGGTACATTAATTTTCTTATTTCATCATCTAAAACAGCTTCCGACGATAACTCTGCTAAGCAAAATCTCGACACCTGCAGCAGTCTAAATAAAGATAAAAAATATGAAAATGAAGTGATAAACGGCCAGCCACCCCAAGGGAACAACACTTTTAAAAATAAGAATACTAAACTTCAATCCTCAATTTCAAAGAAGAAAAGTTCAAATAATTTAAGAAAACCCAACTTGGATAAAGGATACCCTTTAACAAATGTTTATGAGTCGCAAGAAAATTATACAGTATTATTAGCGATTCCTGGCGTGTCACCTAATTTATTCAATGTTGACTTTCATAAATCTAATAATGAATTAATAATCACTGGTAAAATTAACCCAAAATTTAAGTTATATAGTAATTTTGTAGGAGAAAAGGAATTTGAATTGGGTGACTTTGAGAAAAAGATTACCTTGCCAAATACTCACAGTATAGATGAGAATAATATAAAGGCAGTTTATAAAAATGGTCTTTTGGAAATTACATTAAAAAAATACTCAAACAACGAAAATAACTTACCACCAAAAAAGGAAATCCTAGTTGAAGATGTACCTGACGAATCTTTATAATCTTTCGAAAACAAAGCAATTTAAGTTTATAATATATATAATTATAGTTATTTGTAATATTATATAATGATGTGTTAATATAATATTAATAAGAAATTTTTTCATTACATGTATTTAAATCTAGGTCATTTTTATATAATCCACCCTTCCATAAAGGAGCGTAACTCATAGAAAAAACTCCTACATTGTTTCTTGAATTATTTAAATAAATAACCGTCTTATCTGAGGGTTCAAGTCTTTGTATTTCCTATTGATTCCTTGTTAAGGAGGATAAATGACAGTGTAAATTAATAACAATATGTTCGACACTATTATGTATTGATCTCAGGATTGTGTATATCTGTCTTTTAATTAAAAACATCACTTACTAATATTATTCAGCTTTAAATATCAAACTTTTACGTCACGTGAACAATTTAATATTTTAATGTAAAATTTGAAAAAAAAAAAAATTCATCATCATATCATCATCGATTTTAAAAACTGTTAAAATATTATATAGATTCATGGTTAACTTGATGTTGTGTCAAAACTTTCAAACCAAACTGCTCAGGTAATACATACACTTTAGTTTATAATGTCTAACCCAAATTATAATCAACAACAAGGTCAAGGAAACCAAGGTTACCAACAATATTACCAACAACAGGCCCAAGGTCAAGGTCAAGGTCAAGCTGCGCAAGGTTACCAACAGTACTACCAACAACAAGACCAAGGTCAAGCTGCGCAAGGTTATCAACAATACTACCAACAACAAGCTCAGGGTGGTAACCAAGGGTACCAAAACTATAACCAACAAGGTGGTTATCAACAAGGTGGTTATCAACAAGGTGGTTACCAACAACCTCAAGGTCAAGGCCGTGGTGGTTACAACAACTACAACAATCGTTCCAACTTCAATAGTTACCAAAACTATGGTCAACAAAATCAGCAAGCTCCTCAACAATCTCAAGGTATGTCATTAGACGATTATCAAAAACAACAACAACAACAAGCTGCTCCAAAGCCAAAGAAAACTTTAAAATTAGTTTCTAGTTCTGGTATTAAATTAGCTAATGCAACCAAAAAAGCTGAACCAACTCCAGAAGTTGTCGAAAAGAAGGAAACAGAAGCTACTCCAGCTAAAAAAGAAGAGGATGTTCCACAAATTGAAAAATTAAAAATTAGTGATGAAGCACCAGCTGCTGCAAAATCTACCGCTGAAGATTCAAAACTAAAGGAAGTTGAAGCTTTAATTGGTAATGAAGAAAATGAAATTGATGAAGAAGTTGTCAATGATATGTTTGGCGGTAAAGATCATGTATCTATCATTTTTATGGGTCACGTCGATGCTGGTAAATCTACTATGGGTGGTAATATCTTATACTTAACTGGTTCAGTCGATAAAAGAACTGTCGAAAAGTATGAAAGAGAAGCAAAGGATGCTGGTAGACAAGGTTGGTATTTATCTTGGGTTATGGATACCAACAAAGAAGAAAGAAACGATGGTAAGACTATTGAAGTTGGTAGAGCTTATTTTGAAACTGAAAAGAGACGTTATACTATTTTAGATGCTCCTGGTCATAAAATGTATGTCTCTGAAATGATTGGTGGTGCTTCTCAAGCTGATGTTGGTGTTTTAGTTATCTCAGCAAGAAAAGGTGAATACGAAACTGGTTTCGAAAAAGGTGGTCAAACTCGTGAACATGCTTTATTAGCTAAAACTCAAGGTGTTAATAAAATGATTGTCGTTATTAACAAGATGGATGATCAAACTGTCAATTGGTCTGAAGAACGTTATAACCAATGTGTTAGTAACGTTACTAATTTCTTAAAAGCTATTGGTTATAATATTAAAGAAGATGTTATTTTCATGCCTGTTTCTGGTTTCAGTGGTGCTGGTTTGAAAGCTCGTGTAGATCCAAAGGATTGTCCATGGTACACTGGTCCATCATTATTGGAATACTTAGATGGTATGTCACATATGGATCGTCACATCAATGCTCCATTCATGTTACCAATTTCTGCCAAAATGAGAGACATGGGTACCATTGTTGAAGGTAAGATTGAATCTGGTCACATTAAAAAAGGTAACTCTACCTTACTGATGCCAAATAAAATTCCAGTTGAAATTCAATCTATTTACAATGAAACTGAAAATGAAGTCGACATGGCTGTTTGTGGTGAACAAGTTAAATTGAGAATTAAAGGTATCGAAGAAGAAGATATTTCACCTGGTTTTGTTTTAACTTCTCCAAAGAACCCTGTAAAGAGTGTTACTAGATTTGTAGCTGAAATTGCTATTGTCGAATTAAAATCTATCATTTCTGCTGGTTTCGCTTGTGTTATGCACGTTCATACTGCTATTGAAGAAGTTCAAATTACCAGATTATTACACAAATTAGAAAAGGGTACCAACCGTAAATCTAAGAAACCACCTGCATTTGCTAAGAGAGGTATGAAGATCATTGCATTATTAGAGACTGAAAAGCCTGTTTGTGTTGAAACTTACCAAGATTACCCTCAATTAGGTAGATTTACTTTAAGAGATCAAGGTACTACCATCGCTATCGGTAAGATCGTTAAGATTGTCGATTAAAACTGTTTTTAGTTTTCTGTAGATTAGTTTTGATATTTATTTATCTCTAAATTTATACTTCTTTTAAAATTATCCCTCCAAATGCCCGTTCTAAATATTTTTAATATTATTTAAAATCCAAATTAATTATAATTACTGTTGACCAACAAAATTTTCAAAAATAGAGATTAAGTTTTCTATTCCTACAATTACATTTTCATCATATCCTTTGCCGGGAACAAATTTTGAATGTGCAAAATCTATTAAAGACATTGAACTTAGATAATCTATCTTATGTTCAGCATTCTCATTATCATTATCATCCTCGTCACTTTCATTACTGTCTATAAAATCACTTCTTAAGATAGAATCTTCATCATTTAATTCATCCCAACGATTTGAATCCCCTTCATATATGAATAATAAACTGCTTGAGATCATTCGTACTTCTTCCTCTAATAAAGTGTTATAAAAAAGTTGTAATCTTTGCCAAAAAATTTCTTTTAATTTATTTTGTCTTGCTTTTGATAGATTATTATTAGCGAAAAAAATATCAATTGCTTCTTGTACATTTAAATTGGTACGAGTTTTACCAAATTGTTTATTTACAAAAATATAATCATCTTCATCATTTTCATAATGTATCAATTCCATTTTTGCAGTTAACTCATTTTTTTGAATTTTCATACCACATATACGAAATCCTAATGAACCTGATGTAGTATTTTCTGATACTTTTTGTAATCTAATTTTTTTTTCTTCAGTAGCATTTTCATCAAATAATTTTTTCCCTAACTTTATATCCATTATATTAGGTTTAACAAATCCATTTAATAAATTTTCTAATACGATAAATTTTTTTTCCTTTAATGGAATTGCATTTGTACTATTATTATTTAATGATTCTGTACTTGTATTATCATTAATTTCAAAATCTGTCATAGTAATATTTTGTAAATTAGACATTTTCGAATTATTTCCTTTTTTTTGTATACCTTCTTCTAGTATACCTAAAAAAGTTGGCATCCACGAAGATAAAAGCACTTCACCATTATTATCATTATCTTCTACCTCATCATTTTTTAAATTATTAATATACTTTTCTTGTGATTTTATATAAAAATCAGCTTCCTGCTTAATTGTAGGTTTAAATACTAAAATACCTTGTGAATCAGTTAAAGCACCATCGTGCCCTGCAGCTTGATGTTTCAATTTAACATATTCATCCATTAGGTATTATGTATATGTATATGTATATGTATATATATATATTTCCTCCCCAATTAAAATGTCATTAACTTGGTACTAATCACATACACCTGTACGTAAAATGGGGAATTCTCACAATCAAAACACACTCAATTTAGTACAGTATATATCATGTTCTTACTAATAAACTTCATCAATAACTCTTCTTCTATATAATTAATTGTAGTTTCCATCATCTCATCAACTCTTAATTTTATGATTGATATTTGATGGGGGGGGGGGGGTTTATCCAAACAACCCTACATACAAGCCCTAAACAAAACAAACCCTATATCAAAATCAAAACAACACGTGCCAATTATTGTCACCGAACACGAACAACATCACGTGCAAAACCACAATCCCAAAGGTGTTCCCAAAAGGGTAATTTTTCTTCATCCACTACAAAAAAGGCAAACACCACAACTACAATCAACGCGAACTTCGCCCCTACACCGCCGTGTGCCGTCCCCTCACTAAAATGGTAATTCACGACGATTACTACGGTATCTTCTAGCTAAATCCAAGGATAAAATTGCAATTAACACAAAATGTTTTTTTTTGAAAGGAAGCAATTAGTGGGACCACTCTGCCTGGACGAATTTGCCTCCTTCTAAAAACTATAAAACATCTTAGCCTAGACGTTAAAATTTCCTTTAATTTACAAGGAACTTGTTCATTTTGTAAGCCTAATCTTGTAGTAAATCTTACTATTATTTTTAATTTTTAATACCTTCTAAGGTAAAAGGGTAAAAACGTTAAAGGGTTTCTTTGAATAAGATCTAAATAGACACATTTCTATAATGAGTTTAGAACCCTCTGATAAATTAAAGTCTGCTAAAGACTCAGTATGTTAATAGATTAATTCTTTGTTGTTGTTGTTATATGTTATATGTTTGAGGATGGTATAATATAAGGGTTTATTATAATCTGATAGGTACCCTTAATAATCATAGTACAAACATGTATACATGCATCTTATCTCATGTTCTGTCATCGAAATAATGTTATTTTAAAAATTTCAAACTCACTAACACTATTATGTTTTTTTTTTTGAATAGTTAGTTTCTTCATTATTTGAATTATCAAAATCTGCTAATAGTGCAGCTTCCAATATAATAGATTTTTATAATGCTATTGGTGAAGATGAAGATGAAAAAATTGAAGCTTTCACTACATTAACTGAATCATTACAAAAATTAACTTCTGCTACAAATCATTTACATGGTATTAGTAGTGAATTAACAAATCCAATGGATGATGAAAAAGATATTGTAGTAACACCTGTTGAAGCTCCTGTTAAACCAGTTAAAAAGAAAATTGAACGTGATCCAAATGCTCCAAAGAAACCATTAACTGTTTTCTTTGCTTACTCTGCTTATGTTAGACAAACTTTACGTCAAGAAAGAGAAAGATCTGGTTTACCACCATTATCTTCAACAGAAATTACACAAGATATTTCTAAAAAATGGAAAGAATTAAGTGATTCTGAAAAGGAAAAATGGAAACAAGCTTATAATATCGAATTAGAAAGTTACCAAAGAGAAAAAGCAAAATATTTAGAAGCTAAAAAGAATGGTACTTTACCAAATATTAACGGTGGTCCAACTCATGCCCCAGTCGGTATCCCATTGAGTTTACAAGGATCTTCTAGTGGATCTTCTGAAAAGAGATCTCGTGAAGATGGTGGTTCTTCTGAAAAGAAGAAGAAGAAGAAGAAGAAGGATAAGAAGAAGGAAAGTAGCAGTAATAATTAATAATTGTTTTTCTTTCTCTCTCTCTCTCTCTGTTCACTTACATCATGTTATATTATATTAAATTATTCCTTTTTATCAAGTTTTCTCAGTGTATTATTTTTATTATTTTAAAATTGATCATTTTAAAATAATAAAAAAAAAATCTATTCCTTTTATTTTTATTTTATATATTTACATGTATTATTATATATTGTTTATTATTTTTGTATTTTTGTATTATATTTATTAATATTAATATAAATATGAATATTAATTGTTTAAATTATTTTCAATATATGATAAACTTGGAATATTTTTAATATTACCTAAACCAACGATTGAAATTGGTTTATTTTGTAATCTATAATTTGCCCATAATTGTATATCTTTTTTTGTAATTTTATCAACTTTTTCAAAAACTTCTTCTGGTGATAATCTTTTACCAGTAGTAATAATTTGTCTACCAATATCTTCAACAATTGGTGTTGAACCATCTAATGATAATAATAATGCAGCTTTTAATTGTGCTTTTGCTCTATTTACTTCATTATCAGTAAATTGACCTAATTTAATTCTTTTCCATTCATTTAAAATTTCATCAATAATTAATTTTGGATTATGTTCTATTGAATCTGTTACGATATACATTCCCCATAAACCTGAATCAGCATATGAAGTTGAAAATGACATGAATGAATTTGCTAATGGAGAGTTATTATTATTATTATTTAAATTTGTTGCGGCAGCGGCTAATTGTGATGGAGAATTTGTACCTGAACCTAATGATCTATCCCAATTACCTACTATAGCTTGTGTTGCTAATGCGATGAAATAATCTGGTGATGACCAAGAAACACCTTCTAATGCAATTGCAATATGTGTTGTTGGTAAAGTTAAATTTTCAATTAATTTTTCACCTCTTGTGAAAATAGGTAATTGTGTTGTTGTTGTGGTTGTGGTTGTGGTTGTGTTAGTATTTTCATCTGATTTTTTCAAATGACCGAAATAATTTTGTGCTAATTTTATTAAATCATTATGATCTATATCACCTGCACCAGCTAAAACCATTCTATCACCTTTATAATTTTTATTAATATAATTTTGTAAATCCAATCTTTGTATTGATTTTATATTTTTAATTGGACCTAATATTGTTCTTCCTAAAGATTGATCTTTATATGCGATTTCATGTAAATGATCGAATACGACTTCATCGTACATTTTATCAACTTCTTCACTTTCTCTAATAATTACATCTCTTTCTCTTTCAATTGCATTTTTATCTAAAGTTGATTTTGTTAAGATATCACTTAATATATCAATTGCTAAAGGTAAATTTTCTTTTAATGTTTTTGCATAATATACTGTATTTTCTCTTGAAGTGTATGCATTTAAATGTGAGCCAATATTTTCAATATCTAATTCAATTTTTTTTTGTGATCTTGTATTTGTACCTTTAAATGCTAAATGTTCTAAAAAATGTGCAGTACCATTATTTTTAATATTTTCTGCTCTTGAGCCTGCATCGACGTAAATACCTACTGTAGCAGTGGAAGTATTTGGTATATATTCTGTTGCTACAGTCAAACCATTTGATAAATGTGATATTTGTGTTTGTTGAATAGCAGTGGCGGCAGTTGGTTTATTTAATTTTTTTGAAGTATTAAATAATCTTTTAAAATTTTGTTTAACTATTGTATTGCGTAACATATTTGTGGTCTTGCTACAATGCAACTCACTCATACAAGTAGATATAAGTAGATAAACATCCACATACACAAGTACATACACAAACACATACACTTATATATATATGCTATATCTGATCAACCAGTACAGTACCCCCATCCACTATCTCATCTTACCGCATCCATCATCCATTGACAATTACTAATTAACAGTTCTAGAACAAAATAATATTTCACTCACTCACTCACTCACTCACGGTCACGTGCACCATCACCACACACGACACACACCAAACCATTTACCCGCCGCCGTTGTGTCTCGTACAACAAACAAACAACTGTACTGTATTGTATATTATATTGTGTATTATATTGTATATTGTATTATATTGTATTGTGTCTATATGTGTGTCCGTGTACACACCCAGACACCCCAACGTCCCACCTGTCGTCGTTCCCTCTCTCTGCCAGACAGACAGACTGATTGACTTGACTCCGTTCACTCGCTCTCGCTCTCTCTCAAAATACAATACGCTAATACGCTGCTAATGGGCCAATACAACAATCATCAGTCAGCCAATAGAGATTAGCCGAGGTTACCTTACCAGTTACAGTTACTACTGCACAGCACTGCACAGCTCACCATGAGTCCTTTCTCTAAACTAAACTAAACTACTTACAATATTGTATTGTATTACACTGTTGCATGACTGTGTTACCCCCACTGGGCTTGCTACAATTGCAACCAAACAGAATGGAATAGAATAGAATAGAACACAACATCTGAGACTATATAAAGAAGCTGTTTTATTTATATCGTATTCCTCTTACGCGCATTTGTATCGTATTAGTTAGTGTATTGTAGTGTGTTGCATTACAATATATTATTTCACTTATCATAGCACAATACACACACACACACACACACTATGCTATTCAGACCAATTATTAATAATACTACAAAAAGATCATTGCATACTTTTAAACCACTGCATTTCAGAATACCTTTTTTACCTGTATTACCACAAGCTCCAGGTGGTGTCAAAGGTGATGTTAATCAAGCTTATATCCCTCCTCCTGTAAGTAAATTACATGGCTCACTACATTGGAATTTTGAAAAAATTGTATCCATCGCTGCAATCCCATTAGTTACTGTACCAATATTAACTTCAGGTAATATTGGTACTGCAACTGATTTAATATTAGGTCTAACTTTAATGTCACATTTTTTCATAGAATTTCAATCTTGTATCACAGATTATGTACAAAAAAGAGTTTATGGTAACATTCATAATTATGCAATGTATTTATTATACTCAGGTTCAATATTATCAATCATTGGTTTATACAATTTAAACTCATCAAATGAAGAAAATACAGAACAAGAAAATAAAGGGTTTGTCGCATTAATTACAAATGTATTCAAATCACCAAAACAAATTAATAATGAAAAAATAAACACAAACTAATAAGTTTTGATTTCCACCTATCCTCCCCCCCCCCCCCCCCCCCCATCTTCTACATATTTATTATTTATTATTTATTTTTATTTTGTTTTTGTTTTTTTTTATTATTATGTACTTCCCCCCCACTATACATACATACATTTACATACATTTACATCTACATTCACATTCATACTCCCTATATATTCACATCATTAATTAATTTATTCTTCCATTTATTCAACTGTTTAATCATTTTTTCTTTCGTCATTATATCTTCAATATCAACAATCAGTAATTCCCTTTCATTACAATACACTTCACGATTTTCAAAAAGTTGTATCACTGTAATTAAATGAGATACAGAATCAATTTTAAATTCAATCAATCCACTTAACTCTCTCATTATTTCTTCAACTTTTTCATCACTCTCACTCCCAATCTCAATCTCACCATACCGTATCATCTTTCTTATATCATCATATTCTATAACTCGTTGTACACTACAAATACTCAATATACTAAGTTTAATCAATTTCCTAATCATTGATTTACTAACATTCATACTGTTAATCTTATTCATATCATATATATTACCAAATGTAAATACTTCTAATATATCTTCATACCCAGAATCTTCATTATTCATCCATATCTCTTTATAATGATACCTACTAACATCTTCCAACTCTTTAACAACATAACACTCATCAATCATACCACTTCAATTATTAATATACTACTACAATTTCTCAGTTTTACTACAAATGTTTAAACACATCTACATATACATACTTAAATCTCATCGTAATCATCTATTATCATTATTATTACCTTTTTTTTTAATTCACTTTTTCACTTTTTCGCTTAATTTAAATTGTCTTATTTAATGAAATTACTTACACATACAAATTAACATGGTTTTCTTTTCACTGTTAATATATTAATAGGAATAATCCCATTCAATTCCTCTTGTTCGTTAATTAATTCACTGATACTCAACATTTTCCGTCTATGCTGGGCTAATGACTCATTGTCATCAATAAAAGTAGATAATTCTCTATCACTTTCATAATCTTCTTCAATCTCTGTATCAGAATTCGTTTCATCATCATCATTATCATACGTTTCCATACCAACATCCCCATCATCATCATCACCATCATCATTCTTATTGTTAAAGGTAGATAATTCATTTTCACTTTCAATATCAACGTCTCTTGGCGAACTGATTACTCCACCAGTTACATCTTTTTCTGGTTCAGTTACTATTAATCGTTTCTTAAAGGCTACCTGTTTAGGGAATTGTTCATAATATTTAAATTTATCCTTACAATCTCTCGTATCTTCATTCCATTCCTTCTTTTCTTTCGTAGTCAATTTAATAATATATGGATCTATAAGTGGTTCACATATTATACTAAATTTACGTATTTTATTTCGTATTTGCTTCGTTTCTCCTAAACTTAATCCAATTTTTATTGATCCCCCGAATTTTACTTTCCTCTTGGCTAATCTATGCTTCTTAATCTCTTCAGTATCATTCATCGCCTCTTCTTCTTCATCTGATGAACTTTCATATCCAATAATAAGATTCTTATCCAATTTCTTATATATCTTATGTCTTTCCCGTTTGGGATCAATTTTATTAGACTTCATATATTTCTTGGAAATTAAATTACTTCGAAGTTTCATAGCTTTATATTTATCTAACATGGAATTTATATATTTTTTAGTTTCTTCTCTTTTCTTTTCCATCTCTTCAACATCATTAACATCTTTGATTACTGTAATTTTCGGTAAAGTACTCATCCAATCTGTCATATCTAATTTCTCACATAGCAATAGTAACCGATCTGCTTCATTCTCACCTTCATTAATGTCCCTTTCAATCATTCGATTTTCTTGCCTTAGCATTTTCTTGTGATATCCTTTGTATGAATCATCCGATAATGGATCAAATATTTCTAAACGTGGCTTCTTATTACTAATATGACCTTTATAGTCATCAGTATCATCATCATCACTAGTATATTCACTAGTATTCTCTTTCCAATTGTTATTATCATTGGTATTTGATCGTCTATTACTTCCTTCAATATGATGTTCTTCAACTACCAAAGTCATCTTATCAATTGTTTCCCTTTTTTCAGAGACTTCATTCTTCACAGACTGTATATTCTCTTGATCATTAGATAATTCAATATTCACTGATTTCGTTAACTTATATTTAACTTTCATCATTTTCTCAGGGTTTATTTCATATTCATCTTTGTCAAAATCAAATTTTCCATCTGTGCTATCATCATCATCAGTCTTTGATCTTAAACTTCTCTTCAACTTTTCATTCTCAGACTCCATGATATATTTACAAGCTAATCCAAACTTTGATCCTCTGACAGTAACTGTCTTGCATGCATAAGACAAATACCTCGTCTCTTTACTCTCAATTTAATCGATGGCCATTGCTCAATTTATTTTTATACAGCTTTTTACATTGTTAAGCTTTCTCCAGTTAAAAGCCGGTGATCAAAGGCAGCGAAAAATTAGTAACTGTAAGTAAGAAACAAATATATTAAGTACTGATTACATATATATATATATATATATTATATTCAATTTTCATATGATCCATGGTAGGATATACACGTAATCATTCATTTATACATACCTATATATATTTTGGATCTAGTTATATTTACCTCCTTCTATGCATACTGTCTAAAATTTAATTTAACACCTGACATGAACTTTTCGTGATTGAAGTCATCTCTGTTGGAGATATAAGTAGAAATGATACTTCTGTTGACGTGAACTAAGTTACCTTCTTTAGTCAAAGAATCTAATAATTCAGGTTGAACAGTAAATAGATTAGCTAGCTCTCTTAAAGTCGCAAATTTAGTAGATAATTCAGGTATTTCCCATTCATCAATTTTGTTTTGGTAACCAATTATATCTTTTGTGACAATAATACCACCGATTGAGCTAACCTGGAACTTAGAATAATGGCTTAGCAACATATTATAAAGTAAGTCACCAATGATATTTAAGAATGCAGTTAAATTACTCGACCTTAGGTACAATGAAGCTTGGGTATATAATGAATTCAAAATTGTAACAATTTCAACTGCTGGTAAAGTATCTTGATCCAATAAATCTTGTGATTTTGGTATAAAGTCTTTTCTTTTTTGCTTTGAAAGACATTCTGCTAATTTTGCTGAATATAGTCTTGTTAATTCCTCGATTACGGTATTGATTAATAATTCACATCTTTTGATATGATTATTAGTCATTTCTGTAATCTTCTTTTTAATATCAGGGGAATTATTTAATAATGGTAAAAAAACTGCTTTGATCGATGCAGATATTAAACTTAAAATATCAGTGCTCAAAGTAATATATTGTAAGAAAGAAATATTGATATCAGAAACTTTTGACACTTCAACTTTTGTAATTTCGTAATAAGCAATCTCTAATGCAGTTTCAATGTATGAACTAATGATACCAACGTGCATTAATTCCAATAATTCATAACTATATATACTGGCTTTATTTGGGGTCAATTCCATAACTCTTGCAATAGATTCAACAACACATTTCAACATTGCATCGGCATTACCAACATTAAATTCATTTTCATCTACATGCACGTCATGATGGGAAAGTTCATTTTCTCTTTCTATACTTTCACGTTGTGAAGCAGTACGTGTTAATGTCAAACGTTCTTTATCTAGATGTGTCTTAAAGAAATTATTGATTTGTGAGATTTTCCCCTTTGAAATAATTCCTAATTCATGTAATTCAATTCCTGTCTCTAGTTTATTACTAAATTTATTTGCTAATAGTCTATAATGTGTTTCATTTTCGTGCGAGATATTAAATGTTGACGTTTTTTCAATAAGAATTGATTCTAAACTTCTTCTTTCTATATCAAAATATTTTGATCTATCATATAAATACTTGGAGAATAAATCTGAATAACATTGTTCTAAAGTTGAAATTAAAATACTATCACTATCAATTTCTATAGTTTTAAAATATTCTGTCAAATCTTTTACAAATTGTCCTACTAATGAATAAACGGAATGTAATATTCTGACATGTGCTAAATCAGACAAAGAAAATGATGCTGTTAATAAATAATCAACTTTAGATTCAATCTTTTGAGCAAAAATTCTTTGAATAAATAACTGAATGACATGAGGGGCTCTTTCCTCAAAAACTCTTTTAACAATTTTTGATTCATTCTCTATTACATTTTTAATATCACTTAAAATGCTAACAAATGTTTTTTCAAATATAACACCATGTGAGTCAACATCTAATAATCTTTGTTTGAAAGAATCACTTAGATCAATTTCTGTTGTTTCTTCTAAATTTATTTGTTCTGTATCAATAAAATATGCATGTTGATTAATGAAACTTTGAATGACGTTAACACCCCCATTAAAATGATCCAATATGAAAGCAATTTCATTTAATTGATCAAAATTACTTTCACGATATGCATTGCTGAAATTTTCTAATAAAGAATTCTCCATCATTTCAGAATATTTTTCTATAAGTTTTGTTGTTTCACTACTTTTTGGTAATGTTCTCGTTTCGATTTTACGGGCCAATGCTAATAAGTTTTTAACAATGATAACACCTTGTGATTTATTTTGCCAATTTGGTGAGTTCAATAAATCTTCGACATATTTTGATGTCCCAGTTGCATAAAACGTATTATATTGCGTTATAAGTTCAACTGATTTAATGTATACTTTTTTCTTTCTAACAGCAGTTTCAACTTTCTCACCTAATGGAGATACCACTTGAATGACATTAGATAGTTTCGTATCTAAGTCATCATACTTATTCATTGTCATTCTTAAGTTATTAAATAGATGTATGACATTATCAGCATGTTTTAATTCTTCTGTTGTTACTTGATCAGCTAATGCGGTTTTCTTATTTTCTGCTTCACCACTTAAAGTTTTCAATTCTTTCAAAGTAGATTCAAAAGTTCTAATATAAGGCTTAGGATCTAGCTTCTTCCAGGTTTCTGAATCTGTTGCTGTCGACCCTTTTAAGAATTGATCTTTACTCAATTCTTCAACAAATTCATTGACGGTTAAACCCCCCAAGAAATTGCTAGAATTTAACAATCTTTTCCATTTTGGATCCAGTTCATATAATGAATTCATCACCGTACAATTATAGTATCACACTCTTATCCTATATAGATACCCTTTCAAAGAAATATATATCTATTCAAAATACCATACAGTTAAATTAAAATATCCTTATTTTTAAATTTACATTATTTTAAATTTCAGTTCCTAATTGCTCTAGGATGAAATAATTCCTTTACGGATAATTTGAAATTTCCCGCTTTAACGAAAGTATCTTGTTATTATTATTAATTATCTATAAAAGAGATGAATAAACAATCAAATGAAATAGTACTATGATTCAATTAACACATTTCCAATGAAGGGAAGTATATCAATTTTACGTTGAATATATATAAGAGTATATATTTTTGATTGAGAATTATTTTGGTAAGCATTGAAGATGGAAGATAAAATCGAACAGTACGAACAGAATGTATTGAAAGAGTACCGAGATGAGGCTGATACACATGGTGATAATGAATCCGATGATATGGGTTTAGAAGAACTATTGGAAGATTTGGAAGATAAAGAGGATGATGGCTTTATGAGTAAATATAGGGAGCAAAGATTACAAGAAATAGCAGATCATTTTAAGACAGTAGAAAAAAATGTTGTTGAAAAAGGGTATGGTAGTTTAGAAACCATCGATGACGAATCCAAGTTAATGAACATGACAACGACTAACAAGAGAACTGTTATTAGTTTCACACTAAATTCTTTTGAGAAATGTCAATATATGAATGATAAGTTAGAAACATTAGCTCAAAGACATTTAACTACAAAATTTATAAAAATTAATGTTGATTCATGCCCATTCTTAGTACAAAAATTAGGTATTAAGGTGTTACCATTTGTTGTTGGTTATAAATCAGGAGTAGAAATGATCAGAATCCTTGGTTTTAGTTTATTAGGTAATGATCCAAATGGATTTAAAATTGATGCATTAGAAAAAACATTGTATAATAATGATCTGCTTGAAAAGATGACTGGTATCTCTAATGCAATCAACATCAAGTCAATAAAGGGCGAACAGAAAAACAACGGGGATGATGATAGTGACAGTGGACTAGATATTTAAAAAAAGTTCCTTCATAAATTGCATAGTTATTTATTTATTCACCATCAATTTCATTGATTCAGTTATAAATTACAGGTGACTGTTCCATCTGTACATCATATCATAATTATTAGGGTGCATGGATGTATACACTCTTTTAATTTTGTTTTTTTTATTTTCAAGTTTTGTTAAAACAACTTTTCGGGCAATGATTTCATTTGTTTTGCACAGAAAGACCTGTAGGACCATACTCTTTTATGTGATATATTTCCTCAAAAATTAAATTTTGAAATTTCAAAATCAAACAAACAAATGTGTGAATTTTTGTCAAATATTCACTTGTAAGATATTCTATAGCTTTTTGATTATTGAATATGATTACACTGATGGTATATATAAGAAGTTGTGAATACTCTATATAATGTACTTTGTACATTATGATATCTTTAGTATATTCAGTTTAAAGAGATTAGGAAATTACTTTGGTAAGAAAGAAGCAACTACTGCCGACAAGCCAATATGCAAATTTTCGTCAAGACTTTAACTGGTAAGACTATTACCTTAGAAGTTGAATCTTCAGACACTATTGACAATGTCAAGTCTAAGATCCAAGATAAAGAAGGTATCCCACCTGACCAACAAAGATTAATCTTTGCTGGTAAGCAATTGGAAGATGGTAGAACTTTATCTGACTACAACATCCAAAAGGAATCCACTTTACATTTAGTCTTAAGATTACGTGGTGGTGGTAAGAAGAGAAAGAAGAAGGTCTACACTACTCCAAAGAAGATTAGACACAAGAACAAGAAAGTTAAGTTAGCTATCTTATCTTACTTCAAGGTTGACGGTGAAGGTAAGGTCACCAAGTTGAGAAAAGAATGTACCAACTCCACCTGTGGTGCTGGTATTTTCTTAGCCAACCACAAGGACAGACATTACTGTGGTAAGTGTCACTCTGTCTACAAGATGACCAATTAAATATAGGTATTAATTTATTCTGTACATCTATTTTTTTTGCTTTTTCTTTTTTTAAGACATCAATTATATAATTTTATGTATTAATATATCTAATATTATAATTTTTTGAATTTACTTATTTGTTTGTTTGTTTGTGTATATGCTAATATTACAATATAAATGTCTAGACGTAGTTAGCTTTTGGCAAATATACGTATATACTCAATATATGAAAGCCGTCTTAATTATTATGCATGAAATATTTTTTTAAAATATATATTATTAAATTATGTGAAATATATATAAAGAATTATACTTAATATTCGAAATAATATGCAAGTGAATTTTTTATTTAGTTTAATCTTTATATGATATGCATACCAAATTTATTGATACTTATTTGGATTTGTCCTTTTTATGAACTAATTAGTTGAATTGATGAAACTCATGCGGTATCTGAATTATTCAACGAGTTATTTAAATCTTTTAACTCTTTTTTCAATTGTTCATTTTCTACTAATAAGTGTGCTCTATGGATTTCTGTATCCTTTAAGCCTACTAATGCTTTCTTTAACTCTACACAAGTTCTTGAATAACTATCTTTCAACAAATTAAAATTTAACATTAGTTTATGGGTATTAATCATTCTTTGTTTCATTTCAGAAATTTGTGACATTGTAAACTCATTGGTAAATTTTTTTGGTGGAGGGATAGTTGGTAATGGTTGTGTAGTAACAGGTGGTGCTGATGATTTGATTTGTGTTTGTACTAAAGTTCTTTTTTTCAAGAGACCAGGTTGTGTTTGTTTGGATTGAGTTATAACATTAATCTTTCCTGTAAGTTTCTTAATATTTTCAGTTGATTTACTCTTATGAATTGGTAAAACTAATCCTGTATTATTTGATGTATCCTTGTTTTCTAATGAAGATGTTTCTGTTTCTTTTAACGAAGAAGATTTTTTAACTTCTAATGATGCATGTGTTGCAAATGACGATGATGACGATGATGATGATGATAATTGTTTATTTTTAGTACTTTCAACTGTACTTGAGTCAGATGGCAAAGTTTCAATCTTATTATTAGAATCATTGCCATCATCAGTTGAAGTTGGTGATAATGATATTGGAGATAACATTGTAGTATATTCAGAATCATTTGCTGTATGGAAAAGTTTAGTTTTCTTAGAATTTAATAATAAAGTTTCTAATTCATCACTTGATCTTTTCAACATCTTAGCATTTTCATTCATCTGTGTGATATCAGCGACTTTATTATCCAGATCGAACAACAATTGATCAGGCTGATCTTCTAACAAGCTCTCCAACATTAAATTTTTGCCTTGTAACATATCAGATTCCAACCATTCTGGATTCAAATCATCGAATTCTTCTAATGGGATCTCCAAGTCATCCATTCTTATATGTGGTTCCAACTCTCCTGCCATATCTTTACCCCCAGAATCATCGCCATTCTCATTATTTTTAGCTTCGAATTGATCTGAAGTATCATCAGAATCTTCTGCTAATAATCTATGCAAAGTGTTCTCTAAATTGAAGGTCGTAGTCTCCGACTTGACCTGTTCTTTTTCCATCCTTTTCTCCCCAAAGTAGTTCACCCACGCTAGCACAATTCCAGTATAACGTATATATATCTATATGTATCTACACCTATCTCTTACAATATACAATCCAAAAATACTTCTCGATATATATCAAATCTGTATCACATATATCTATATCTATATCTCTCTCACTGTAAAATAAGCTCATCGCTAAATTTTCAAATTTTTTTTCACCAAAAATTTTTCAAAAAAAAAGAAGCTGGTGGAAAAGCCCTTTGAAAAAGAAAAGAAGGCAGGAAAACAGTAATAAGGTACTAGTGAATAGTGATAACAAGAAGTAGTAAAAGGTAGTGATAATAGTGGTAATAGTGGTAATAGTGGTAAATGATTAATATATGTATTTGAATGTGTGTCTGCCTAGTGCATAAACTAATTGTTTTGATTATATACAGCGATTGTAAAGAACAATATATCTATCAATATATAAAATAAATGTGTTGTTAGGATGTCTCTATCTGGATGTCTCTATGTTGAATTTTGAATGTGTATGTATGTACATGTGAATGAATCATTGTTTAGTAATAATAAATATTGTATGACTTTTGATATAACGATGGATTTTTTTTCATTTTTAATATGACGATGGTGACGATGATAATGATGATGGCAACAATAATGAAAAAGAAAAATTGTTTTAAGAATATATATATAACTTGCTTGTAGTTTCGTTTCGTTTTGTTTCAAAGATGAACTTAAGATGATAATAGAAACAAAATCTTGTCATTTAGACACCTCTGCTATTTTCGAAAGAATCTCTTAATAATTCATGATGTCTGTATAAGATAGATTTTTGTCTTTCAGTTTCTTTAATCAAATCTTCTGCAGTAACTTTGATATCTTCGACGGTTTCATTGACTTTACTCATGATAGTATTTCCGATTTCATCAACATACTTCTCTCTTTGTTCCCAATGTTGTTCACATATTTTCAATACTGAATCAAAACCTAACTTACCCTTACGAGCATTATCGTTAAATCTTTGTACTGACCAATCTTCTAACTTATTGCAGAATTTTGTAAATGCACCATAAGCAGTAATCTGTGCTTCTTGCTTGAAAATTGTCTTATTTACAGGATCATCAGGATGTGGTTCATAATTAACTGTTTCATATACTTTTAATAAATTAGAGTATGTTAAATTACAACTTCTCATCGTTAATTTTTGATTGTTTAAATCAACAGTGGATACTTCACGAACGTAACTTATATTAGTACTACCTAATAACATCATAATCCATTGTGGAACTTTTTGTTTACAAGTAATCAATCTTTCTGTCACTAATACTGTATTTTCTTGAAGTAATTCTCTTCTTAACACATCAACAGCTATAACATGTGTAGAAACTTCATTTGGGTATTTCTTCCAGTTGGCTGCAGTAACCTGACCCCATGGATAATTAAAATCGTATGTATTTTGAAATAACTTCATAACTAATACCAAAACAATGCACTCCTTCTCTCTCGACAGTATAGTTATTCTATTTTCCAATAAAGATAACCTTAACTTTAACTTATATATACACTAGAACCACTTTAAATGTAGTCTAATGCTATGCTCACGATACAAACAACTTAAAGCTAAACTAATACAAAATAACAGTGAAACTAAAAGATCTTCTTTACATATTCTGCAGATATTTTTCACTTTCTTTATATACTTTCGATCCCCCTTCTTAACAAACCCGCCCGCAAAACAGAGAGCCACAAGCCAATGGCCGATGTTGGCGGTTTTCTATACTGAACAGATGAGATGAGATGAGATGGGTTTTGAAGAGATAGGTACAGTGGTTACTGTTCTTTATAGAATATAGTATGCATTTTCTTGTATCTATGTATATTATGTATGCTAGGGATGTGTTTGTTTTTGAATATTTATATACTTCCAAGAGTTCCCCTGTGTTTTTTGTCGAGAGCTTACTAGACTTGGTCCTCTGGCTTGAAACATTAGACGGTAAACGTTCTGGAAGAACGAGTTCTTATCGTAAATATTGGATTGAGATCTCGTAATCTTGGTGAACACTGGATTCCTGGACCCCACTGTCCTTAAGAATTCTCTGGTTGTCTGTTGTGTTCCCGTTAATGCAATATGGTATCCGATTAATACCATGGGGTAGCTTATCGCTAGGCAACCGTATACAATCAATAATATTGCTACAGGTGCTTTTGAATCGTCGTTATGGATTCGTGCAACGTGTATCGATGTGTTTATTATTAAAAAAATAATTGCTAGTATGGAGCTTAACAGAAAAATAATGAAATATCTGTAATTTCTTTGTCCAACACAATTATTAATCCATATACAATGGTGGTCGTTGACTAACACACAAGCATCACAAATAGAACAGTGTGCAGCTCTTGGTGGTCTCCAAATCCTACACGTTTTGCAATATTTCAATTCGATGTTTTTATTCACTTCATTTATTGGTAGATGAATAGTATTATAATATTCTTGTGGTATTTGTAAATTATTTCTTAATTGAGTTAAATGTATATTCCTTGGTAATACACCAGGATCGCTCGTTGAGGCTCTAATGAAAAATGCAAATGCCATCACCCAAAAATAATAAAAGAAAATTACTAAAACTTTATAACCATAGTCACTATGCCATAATTTATTAGCTTCAAATATTGAAAAAAGTACCATTGGTATTATAATCAATAATAATACAAATAGTGATAAGTATTTTGTATTTGTATTCACTGTACGTAATATACCACCAAAAAAAAAACTGTAGTTAGTCACTTCAGGAATATAGTTATAACCCCTACCGGAGATGATCTCAGGATCACCATCAATCATAATAATCCAACTGTAAACCCTTTTAAACCAACTAACATGATTATTACCTCTCTCAAGATCACCATCTATCTTGGTAATACCACTAACTGTACCACTACCACTGCCGTCATAATCATAATCTGCATCTGCATCATGGAGATCAGAAACCATATTCAATGATTTTGTTGTCCTTCCCATGTTATCTTATAACCTGCATTCGTTTTAAAAATATCACTGGTACACACGCTTGACCGTCTTTGCACAATTATCTACAAAATCAATCTGCTCTTCAATACCCACCAGGACCTTAACAACTCAACAACCCATCTTCAAATAACATAACTAATCTTCCATCCATTTTACACCTTTCTTTCACCTTTTGTTGTTTCCTGAAACTTTGGGCCCATCGCTCTTTCACTGTTAAGGCAATATTGAAGAAATACGTAAAGTATATAGAAAACTGAGATGGAAAAAAAAAATTTTAATAATCGAAACTATTATTTGCAACACATATTCTTTTATTTCAAAGTATTTGTATATCTTATTTATTATTTTATTGTATTTGTTACTCATATAGTTAATCAAGTCAAGTGTAGTTATCTGGATCTAGTGTTTATACAAAGTGTAAAGATGTCTGCTGTTGCTGAAACTCCAAAGGTTTACTGTGCTGGTTTACAATGTGGTAAAGAAACTACTTCATCTTTAAAATGTCCAATTTGTTTGAAGTCTGGTATTGATTCTGTATTCTGTAATGAAGTTTGTTACAAGAACAATTACAAAGCACATAAAGCATTGCATTACAAAGATGATGCCTCTGCAGAATCTTATGATCCATTCAGTAAATTTAAATATACTGGTGAAGTAAGAGCAAATTATCCATTAACACCAAAAAGATTTGTACCTGAAGAAATTGCTAAACCAGATTGGTCTGCAAATGGTTTACCTATTTCTGAACAGAGAAATGATAGATTAAATAAGATTCCTGTTTATACAAAAGATCAAATTAAAAAAATTAGAAAAGCTGCAATGTATGGTAGAGAAATTTTAGATATTGCAGCTGCAGCTGTTAGACCAGGTATTACCACTGATGAAATTGATGAAATTGTACATAATGAAACAATCAAAAGAAATGCTTATCCATCTCCATTGAATTATTACAATTTCCCAAAATCTGTCTGTACATCAGTTAACGAAGTTATTTGTCACGGTATTCCAGATAAAACTGTTTTAAAAGAAGGTGATATTGTAAATATCGATGTTTCATTATTTTCAGAAGGTTTCCATGCCGATTTGAATGAAACTTATTACGTTGGTGACAATATTTCTAAAGAAGCATTAAACACTGTAGAAACAGCAAGAGAATGTTTAAAATCTGCAATTAAACAATGTAAACCAGGTTGTACTTTCCAAGAATTAGGTGATTTCATTGAAAAACATGCCACTGAAAACAAATGTTCTGTAGTAAGAACTTATTGTGGACATGGTGTTGGTGAATACTTCCATTGTTCTCCAAACATTCCTCATTATGCTAAGAATAGAACATCAGGTATCATGAAACCAGGTATGGTATTCACTATCGAACCAATGATCAATGAAGGTACATGGAAAGATTTAACTTGGCCAGATGATTGGACTTCTGTCACTCAAGATGGTAAATTAAGTGCACAATTCGAACATATGTTATTAGTCACTGAAAATGGTGTTGAATTATTAAGTGCTAGAAATAAGAAATCTCCAGGTGGTCCAAGACAAAGAATTAAATAATAACTTCCCTCTCTTAAAAGCCAGCATGCAAATGGCATACACAAACAAGCTCATTTTTTCATCTACTTTATAAAAAGAAGAAATATACTTATGACAAAATAAGTACCTGTAATACGTACACACTATATAAACATTTATTGATATTATATAATAACAAAAAAGCCATAGATTTTTTTCAAATTCTCTAACTATATCTCCACCAATATACTAACAACCACCCCCCTTAAACTTCCTAAATCGATATACCATACTATATATATCTTACAATAATACTTTCAATACTTCTTGGGCAATTTCAATTGATCTTTCCCACTTTTAATGACACTCTATATAGTTAAAATGGCCAAAATCGGTATTACTTTTACCTTTAAACCAGTCACGTGCGCCGGGTAACTGCTGTTTTGGTGGCAAAATTGATAAAATTTAAAAAAAAATTTGCTGTGAAAGAGCATTAACACGATCAGATGCGATTGAAATAAAAATAATTAAGAAGAGATGGTATTTATTATTTATTAGTTGTCGAGTGTGTTCTTTCTTATTTTGAATCAATTTTAAGAGAGCCAACCAGTAGGTCATTTCTTAGATACATATATATTGAACGTTTATTGGGGAGATGTCTTTGCAGTTACTGAATCCTAAGGCTGAATCTCTTAGAAGGGACGCCGCATTGAAGGTCAATGTTACTTCTGCTGAAGGTTTACAATCTGTTTTAGAGACTAATTTAGGTCCAAAAGGTACTTTAAAGATGTTAGTCGATGGTGCAGGTAATATAAAATTAACTAAAGATGGTAAAGTGTTATTAACTGAAATGCAAATTCAATCACCTACTGCTGTAATGATTGCAAGAGCTGCTGCTGCTCAAGATGAAATTACTGGTGATGGTACTACTACTGTTGTTTGTCTTGTTGGTGAATTGTTAAAACAAGCTTATAGATTTATTCAAGAAGGTGTTCATCCAAGAATTATTACTGATGGGTTTGAAATTGCTCGTGCAGAAACTTTAAAATTTTTAGATGAATATAAAATTTCAAAAATTAATGAAAGCACTGATGATGCAGGTGAAACAGTTATTGATCGTGAGTTTTTATTACAAGTCGCAAGATCTTCATTATCTACTAAAGTTAACCAAGAATTAACTGAAGTATTGACTCCAATTGTTACAGATGCTGTATTAAGTGTTCAAGATAAATCAACTGATAATTTAGATTTGTATATGGTAGAAATCATGCAAATGCAACATTTATCTCCAAAGGACACTACTTTCATAAAAGGTTTGGTATTGGATCATGGTGGTAGACATCCAGATATGCCAACTAGAGTTGAAAATGCTCATGTTTTAATTTTAAACGTTTCATTAGAATATGAAAAAACTGAAGTTAATTCAAGTTTCTTTTATAGTACACCAGATCAAAGAGATAAACTAGCTGCAAGTGAAAGAAAATTCGTTGATGAAAAATTGAAAAAGATTATTGATTTGAAGAATGAAGTTTGTGGTTTAGATTCAAATAAAGGATTTGTTATCATTAATCAAAAAGGTATTGATCCAATGTCATTAGATGTATTAGCAAAACATAATATTTTAGCATTAAGAAGAGCCAAAAGACGTAATATGGAAAGATTACAATTAGTTACTGGTGGTGAAGCACAAAACTCCGTAGAAGATTTAGAACCATCAGTACTAGGTTATTCTGGATTAGTCTATCAAGAAACAATAGGTGAAGAAAAATTCACTTATGTAACAGAAAATAAAGATCCAAAGTCATGTACTATTTTAATTAAGGGTTCTACAAACTATCAATTAAGTCAAACAAAAGACGCTGTAAGAGATGGTCTAAGAGCTGTTGCTAATGTATTAAAGGATAAAACTGTTGTTCCAGGTGCAGGTGCATTTTTCATTGCTGCATCTCAACACTTAAAAAAAGCAAATATGAATAAACTAGGTGCAAAAGGTAAAACAAAGACTGGTGTAGAAGCATTTGCTGAAGCATTATTAGTTATTCCAAAGACTTTAGTTAAAAATTCTGGTTACGATGCTTTAGATGTATTGGCTTTATGTGAAGATGAATTAAACATGGCAGAAGAAGAAGGTGAACGTAGATATGTTGGTGTAGACTTAAAATTAGGTGATTCCTCTGATCCAACTATTGAAGGTATTTGGGATTCTTATCGTGTCATTAGAAATGCTATCAGTGGTGCCAATGGTATTGCTAGTAATTTATTACTTTGTGATGAATTGTTAAGAGCTGGTAGATCAACTTTAAAAGAAGGTGGTCCTCAATAAACGGAAAATAATAAAAATCAAATTAAAAACTGGAAGATTATTGATTAGGTTCCTCGGTCTATATAATGTATTTAATTCATATTTTGAAATAATCTTTTTTGTACTCTATCATATAATATCAAACTGATTTATAAATATTAAACTATAAAAGTTTGTCTATGCTAATCGAATCTAAGATTCGAGATGTATTATATATATATATATCCTTAAATAAACCCAAGTTACGTACACAAAGCTAAAGGAGGTGGGACATCGGGAACACCGCCTAAAGTAAAGTCATTAGATTTAAATTTGTTTAATGTCTCCTCTGTTAAATCCTCTGGTTTTCTTAAATCATCTTCTGATGGGGCACCTTGCGTGAAGTTAGATGACATACTGGCATTGTTATTTGCGAATGGTGATGGTCCTCCAAATGGTGACTGGTTCATCCCACTCGAGCCTATTGCAGGGGGTGCATTAGAATTACCAGGGAAACCAAAACCTGTTGAAGGTGGGTTATTATTTTGTGGAAATGTGGTGTTTATTAGCGGATTGTTTTCATTTATAGTTTGTTGTGGAATAGATCCAAACGGTTGAGCGACAATTTGGTTATTAGCATTAGAAGGTTGTAAGTTACCAAAAGGAGAACCAGCTTGAGCAGCAGGGCTGATATTCGATGTAGTGGTTCCAAACCCAGGTGCTCCAAAGGCAGTATTTGCCTGGGGAGTTGTAGTGTTATTTGCATTTTGTACTGTTCCAAATGGACTTGAGCTTGCACCAAATGGCGTAGTTTGTGTATTAAAGCCTGTGGTTGTAGGCTTAGTTTGCGTGCTACCAAAAGCAGACTGACCAAATGCAGGTGCACCAAATGCTGAGTTAGTCGCAGCAGCATTGCTAGTTGTATTATTCGAGTTAGTACCTGTTGCTCCAAATGCAGAAGTAGTAGAGGTAGAATTGAAAGCACCAGGAGTATTGCCTTGAGAATTTGATAGGCCACCAAATGATGAGTTTCCAAAGGCATTCTGTGTAGTTGCATTATTAGCACCGAATGATGACGTATTATTATTAAATGGTTTACCCCCAAAAGCACTGGAACCAGTATCAATTGAAGAATTTGTTGAAGCAAAGGCTGGTTTACCAAATGCAGATGGAGTTGAATTATTAGAACCAAAGGCAGGTGCTCCAAAGGCACTCGTACCACTTTGTTGCCCACTTGGATTCAGAGAAGTTCCGAATGATCCTGTATTAGCTGACGCAAAACTTGGAGCACCAAATGGAGATGCTGATGGAACAGTACTACCTACGTTAGGTTGACCAAATGCAGGTTTCCCAAATGCATTGCTTGTACCCGTATTAAAGGCAGAATTACCTGATGAAAACGTATTATTTGTAGTGTTCCCACCAAATGTTGAATTTCCTGATGTAAAAGGGTTAGAGCCAAATGCACCACCACTCGAGTTTGGATTGGTACCATTATATGATTGGCCCGTTAGATCTAGTGGGAATTTAATGAATGAACCAGATAAAGAAGAATGGCCTGTTTCACTTATATCCTTTGTAACTTTTTGCAGATATCTTGCTGCAACATCAGCATGACTATTTATTTCTTGAAAACATTTCTGTATATCCTTTTCTCTCGCAGTAATTTCTGTTTCATATTGTCCTAGTGTGCCCTTTAGACGTGCATCGTAATATTGGAAACGAGATTCTTCTTGTGAATAATCTCTGCCACTGATTAAGTTGACTGCACATGGAAGTTCATAACTATACGATGATGACAATGGTTTCAGTTGAAATCCTTTAACATCGTTAAGTTCAGTAGTAATCGATTTTTGGATCGTTGGTAAATAGGAAGCATTAGTAAAATCTCTTAACTTTTCAGCGTCAGTTCTTCCTGTCGCATTACTTTGTCTATTATTATTGTTGTTATTGGCATTATAGTTGTTGTTATTAGTATTATAGTTGTTGTTATTATAGTTGTTATTGTTATTATAATTATTACCAGTATTACCATTATTATTACCATTTGCATAAACGTGTGCAAATTTACAGTTATTCCCTTTATTACACGTACCTTGCTGGAAATACCGACAAGGAGTGGAGCTAGTTCTATTTCTATTATATGACATTATGTATTTGATCCAATGTCGAGTGTTTAATTATGATGCTCTCAGATATACATCTACTAATCTAGTTTCATTTACATCAAATGCAGTGCAAATAATTTTATAATAAAATTTCAAATAATGTTTTTCTTTGGGCATCGGTTCTCAAAAATCAAACAAGCAGTGTAAAGAAAGAAATGGGTTAAATTAAGTGATTCGATATAATATAAGAAGTATGTAATACGGTTACCTCACAAGGATTATAAAGAGCCTATCAGAGTTTTATACGGCATGTTTTGTATCGAATGTTTGAATCCTGTCGACTCTCTGTACTCCGTATACTCAAACAATCACATACAATTGACCGATTGTTCAAAATGCCATGAAGTAGCAGATAGATACGTCGAAATTGATAACGTCATATTATTTATAGATCTATTGTTACTTAAACCTGGAGCATATCGACATTTAGTTTATAATTGCCTAGAAACAGAATTGTCGCGGTACCCAGACTGGATTCCATCGCAGGGTTTACTAACAAAGAGGTTTTCAGTATGGTTTGATAACATTAAAAATTGGTTAAAAAAGTTTGACAGTATCAATCGATATTGGATTTTGCTAATTGCATTTGAAGTGTATTTAACGTGGTCATCTGAGGAGCATAAATACAATAGTTATCGTACTAAATTTGCGTCTGATTCCACAGTGCAAACTAGTTTAATAACAAGCAAGATTCTTGCTTCAGATCCATTGCATCAATATATCTATTTTGCAACATATTGTATTGCTGATATATTTATATTCCATTATTTAACGATATATTGTATTATTAATTTATTTCATTGGGGTAGTAAGGTTAAATATCCTAGACAAGTTATTTCATATACTATTTTGTTATCGTACGGAGCTAAGATTTTCCCAATTCTTATGCTAATTTGGCCATACGATACAATATTTTCTATGAGTGTCATTAAATGGGTTGCAAATCTATACTTAATCGAGTCTGTACGAATAGTTAGTAGACTTCCCTATTTCTCAATTTTGATTATCTTTCTATTCGTTTCCGTCGCAAGAATAGCATTTGCTAAGTTAATAATAGTCCTTGTGTTATCGAAATCCACTGAAGAAATGTCCTATATATTTAATGCAGAATATCAACTAGCAATTCAAAAATACATTATATCCAAGGATTTCATTTAATAAATATGATAAATACGATAAATATTATTCTATATGATAACCTATATACTTGTAACTCTATAAACAAATACGAATATTAACTTGTTATGCTCTCCAATATTGGGCTAAATTATGTAAATGGTCAATCACGATTGGCAACAAAGCATTGACACTATCATTAATTAAGGTTTGGAAATGAACAGTGGCTTCTTCCTCCGACATATCTAAATTAAATCTTTCTTTGACTTTCAAAATAGCACCATCAGGATCAATGCGAATGTCAGGAATACTTGATGTCTTCATTAATTCAAATAAATTTAAAATTAATCCGGCGTTCCTTCTTAAAATTGAATATGCAACAAAGCAATAACTTCTAAATTTGTTATAATTGGAGGATTCGATACCTCCAAATGCATCTATAACTTGAGGTGGTAGCTTCATCAAAGGAGGGAAAGGCTTAGGATCTTGACCTAATATATAACCAAAATCTGCGTGGAAAAAATGACCATCTGGTGTAATTAATAAATTATCTAAATGTCTATCACCAACACCCAAAATGTAGGTAATGACGCAATAGCCAGCACAAGATTTGACAAAATTATCCATAACAGATTGTTGGACACCCGATTCCTCATTTGCATCTGGATGATGAACCCTTAAGAATGGCAATATACCGTGATATTGACTTAAAATATTTGCCATAGTATCATTAGGTATAAATTGAATAGCACCCTCTTGTGGACCTGTTGCTAAAATTTTGTAAGGTAAAAGTTTTAAATCAACGTTTTCATTTTTTAACAATTCATTCATCAGGCTAATTATTTGTACAACAAGTTGATCTTGTCTTAGATCATCACCTACCTTATACATAAGATGATAAGGTAATCCTGATTTTGTTCGAAATGTAATCTTTAATGGTGATAATGAACTTTTAAATACTTTTGATGTATCCGGATCAACATCAACAATCACGACATCTGGATCTAGAGGCAAGTTTGTAGGGTGAGTTTTTAATCTATTTCTAACTTTTGATGATAAAAGGCTATGTAATAATTCTTGCTTTTTATTTGTGGAATCTTTTAATTTCTTAATATCATTGCAACAATCTCGCAATATATCTACAAGTTTTATCTGTTCTTGTAATTGTTTCCTACGTTCGTCGTTGGATCTACTCCAGAAGGACTCTATTATTTGGTCCAAGTACGGATTATCAGTCGATTCTGATTTCAAATACCAATAGAAGAAATTTCCTAACCTTGGATTAATAATAGCACGACGAATTAGAAATTCTGCTAAAGGCGAAATTACAATATTCGCATCATTTTTTAAATCTAAGGATGTATCATCAGTTACAGAATTTATCATTTTCTGTTGTTGAGTAACATTTGTAATTGATTCACTTAATGCGTGTGAGGGAGAAATATCCACAATTGTAAACTCACTGTTTGATTTATCTGAAAAAGTCGAAAGACTTTCAAAACAAACAGCTTGTACTAATTGTAATAGATATAATTCTAATTCTTTATCTGATGCTTTCTTCAATCTATTTACTGCATATGCTCGAACTGATATATTTTTGTATACTGATCCTAATAATTCAATTGCATCATCAATGTCTATTTCAGCCCATGAATCCATTAAATCCAATACTTCTCTACGTTCTGTTTCTTCGGTTAAATTAGTACTTTGTAGTAATTTTGTTAATGCTTTTTTATTATTTACTAGATAGTATCTGTATTTCCAAATAGAACCCTTTTCGTGAGGTGTTAATGTAGTAACAGCAGGATAATTAATTATATTGTTCAAATAATCTCTTTTTTTTGCATCAGGTTTCAAATGCTTATCTAAGTTTGAACGTTTAGAAGTTCTTTCTAGTCTTCTATATTTTTCTTCAATTGGATCAGAATTAAATTGGTCAGGATCATAAAATTTCAATGTGGATTTAAATTTATCACCGATTGCAATTTTTGATCTTGTTTCATTTTTAGAATACGTTTCAGTTAAATCATTATTGAATTCAGAATTGGTTAATGTTGGAATATTTGATTGTGTAGAATCGTTGAGAGTATCGCTGAATACAATCGGTAATTCAAAAACTGGAAATTCTATATTTAGTATGAATGTACCTAATGGTAGTTTCTTTCGTTCTCTTTCCTTTTCTAGTATGGGTAGAGTAATCTGATCTAACCAATCGATTTTTTTAATTTCTCCTTGATAGTATTTATTTAATGTATCAATCATTTCATCATCTTTAATAATTCTATAACTTTCTAGGTCATCAAATTGGAATTGTATGAACACACGACCTCTTTTCAACGAATTATCATTTAAGTTAAATACAGATGTTTCTAATAAATAAAAGGGTATTTTTTTATATCCATCGTACTCCCAAAGTATTATTCGGAGTTTACTTGAAAGATTTAATTGATTAATATGTATTGGTAATGTCAACCAATAGTCCCATTTTCTTGAATTTTTGAATTGAATATACGGAGTATATTCAGGTAAGGTCAGTATCCTACCTCTTTCATCATCAAATACTTGTACAGAAACGATCATATCACTAGTGGGCATCACATTGGAAAAGGTCTGAGATAATGACGGATGCAGTATCTTTTCAGAAGCTTTCATCATCGATTTCTTACCATCTAAAGATTTAACATTGATCTTAAAGGGAACATCCAAATCCTGTGACACGCAAAAAGTCACACTAGTATTTGCCATATTTTCATTCCACTATATTCCGGATCTTGTATACACCTATCGAGGGAAAAAAGAGAAAGGTCCAGTACACACTTTTATAATCTCACCGATTTACTATTTGTGACACTTTTCAATCTAAATAACCACTATTTTTACCTTATTGTCTTCTCACTTCACCTAATTTAACCTTTAAGTTTTAGTTTCTAATCCTTTTTGGTTTCCAAATTGCTTAGATGTTGCTGCAATTACCCGGGTCCCGCATAGAAATTTTGAAAATTTTGAAAAATTTAGGCAGAATTATTGAAATAATACCAAATGGATTATATCAAGAAAGATATTTGACATTATTTGAAACTGAATCTATGAAAGTTGTGTTAGATGCAGTTGCTTGAATGGTTAGAGGAGAAGGTATACGTGAATAAGAAGTCTTTTGTTTTTAAAAGTGGTGCTCTGTTGTGTGCCTTTAAGTGTTTTGGGATACTAAGAATTAGAGAAAGCCGACTTTTTTTTTAGTCTTATAAGTTTTACGAAGTGTGTGATCTGCGATTTACATTATTGAGAATCAATGTCTGCATTACCACAACTGGTGAATATACAGCATGTTTTGCAATCTTCTATGATTGAACAGATCCGTGACGATATCAAAAGTTTCCAAAAACTGGAGCAATTGGATAATGAACAGATAAGTAAGATCAATGAATATATTAGCAGGTTACAAGATACATTTACTGTTTTCACAAAAGACAATGAACATATCGAACGCAAAAGTGATGGTGTCACTGATGCAGATATTAACATGTTTACAGGTCTGAAAAATATGTATTCAGATTATTTAAATGAATTAACACTTTTATTAAAGAAGAAGAGTAATCAGAATGGTAGTATTCAGAATGATTCCAGTAATATAATAGAATATATACAAAATGAATTACCTTATTTGCAGCCAGTGGAAAGGAAAAATTATATTGATGATATAATTCAATCTAAAGATATAACTCCTGATAATAAAGAATTTTTTGATAATGCAAATTTTGTTGATTCTATGGTGAATCTATGTTTACTAGATTCATCTGTAAATGATAATCTGCGATCATATTTTCTATTGTTACAGAAATGTGGCTACTCGAATGAAGAATTAGCATCTAAACTGCCCCAAGGCTTGACAGAGTTAATTTCAAATCAATCCTCCGAAGATAAATTAAAAAAAAATATAGATTCTATAGAGTCACCCACTAAAGAAAATAATAGTAACAATTCAACCGATGGAAATACAGATTCTTCTTTAGAAGAAGAGCGTAAAAAGAAAATTTCTTTCTCTAAATACTTAAAGAAAGGTGATACAGAAATAAATGAAAATGATAAAAGATTACTAGAGTCAAATTCTGCAGATAATTCCGATACAGTTGAAGAAGGAACTAAATCCAAGAAAATTAAATTAAGTAACAATTCGTATTTAAGTTCAATTTTAAAAACTGGCTCAGAATCAAAAACTCAAAGAAAAAAATCTGTAAGTAGTTCCAATGCAGGTATAAAGTTTGTTGAAGATGCACATTTAGTTACGGTATTTGGTGATGATCTACCGAATGAAGGTTTAACATTGTCTCCTGATGAATTGAAAAAAATGTTAAAACCGTTCAAGGAAGGCGAGCCAAGAGAAACATACACATTCACTGGAACAATTCCAAAAGCTCGTGATCTTAATATTGTTTTAAGTACAAATATAAATGAAATATCTGATATTTCAAAATTGAAATGGGGTCCTGTTCCATCAGAAACAACTACTCCACTGAAATATAGGTTTAATTTTACAAACTTTAACCAAGATTTAAATAAACCAGCTAAGGAGCCAGTGGTGGTTGATGATAAAACAAATACAAAGCCTTTGATTGCTCGTGCATTTGGGAAAAATGTCTTGTTATTAAGAAGTGATAGAGGCGGACTACCGTATAAACGTGTACCTGAGGTTGGTCAAAATAAATATTCACCAAGACCATCATCTGATTAAGTGAAAAAAAATATGCATTCATCTATCATTAAGATGTCATTTCTATATTATCCAAAATTTAATTAAGTAAAAATATGTCTTCTATATACTATTACATATTATCCTAAAAAGATAATCTATTTTACTTCAATTATGCATATCTTAAGAATTAAGATAAATCTTCTATATGAGAATTGATAATATCTTTATAATCTTTATAAATAGTTAATAGATTATGTTGACACCATGTATCATTGTCGCTAATAGAATTTAGGTTTGATGTGATTGTTCCAATCATCTCTTGGCAATTCTCCAATTGAGCTCTTAACAAGCCAATTAGTACTGGTTTAATTTTAGGCATGAAAAAATCTTCAGAAATATAACCAGCAATAAACTTCTCTACTCTTCTAAAATCATTTGTGACAAATAAACTTAGTGCAATCATGATTCTATAATTAATGTCATTTGCGCTGACTGTATAATCTCCCCAATAGTCATTTTCCTTCAAAAAGGATATAGCTTCATCATTATCCTTATACAGCTTCATTATGTCATCGGATAAGTCTATAAAATTCCACGAATTTTTACTTAAAGTAAACCCATATTCATTTAGCAAAAAATCATTAGAATGTGCACCATAATTTAATAATATTTCTGCCCCAATGGTATCATATTTATATTCCCCACATCGTATACTAAACTCTCCAATACCGTATGTATTTTTTTTAAAAGTTGATATGTTAGGATAGCAATGAAGGCCAACTGTCTCTGCATGGTTTAAAAAATCCACGTATGGAACCAACGTGAAATTACTAGATGTGTCCTCACTTTTATTGGGAATATTGGCATAAAGGCATCGTGAGTTTATAATGAAATATATATGCAAAAATTCATCAAACAGATCTTCATTCTCTTCAATTGTATTAGGAAACTCTTTCTCCCATATATTTAGAATTGGCTTAATTTCTGTTTCCCAGTCTGTTTGAATCAGATTTGAAATTCTGTTCATATGTGATTTGGATGCATTTGAAAGGAAAGGGATCAAGTGCTTATACTTAGACTGCGATGAACAGTTCCATGTCGATGGGATAGCTTTCAATTCTTCCTTGGATGGCCATACGCCGAAGAATGGGGACCAAAAAGATTTAATAGTATGGTTTGACCACTTCGGTAGCAATATCCACTCTACTAAAACATACAGGCATATAAGTTGGAATGAGGAAAGACTTTGTAGATGACTTGAATCAAGTAGCCCGTATGCTCGGTAACGAGGATCGGTAGTCTCGTAGTGTTTAGTGGAATCTTCGGCTTCAGTAATACTAATTGTATTGGTCTTGTCATTATAAAACGATGATATTTCTTCTGACATTGAAATCCCAGAAATCTTAATATCTTTATTGAAGTGATAGATATGATTTATGACAGTAACAAAATTAATCTGATGAGAGCTAGGTATCGATACTATGACCTCATTTTTACTTATAGTTCCATTACTTAATACCACACCTCGTCCAGATTCAGGTGTATCTTGCACTTTGACGTTACTGTTCAAATAGAAACCATCTGATTTATTTAACCAAGAAAGCAAAGCATCAATTCTACTCTCCATAATTTCTATTCTGCAGCTATAGATGTGATCTCTTGTCCTTGCCTTATATGGCAATATATAGGTCTCTTTGTAAATTAGCTCAATTTGTATGAGAGTGTTTTCAACTCATCGCAAGTTTTTTTCCAGTATGAGAAAATAAGATATAGTAGGACGTTTACGAAGTAGAAGTTGCTAAAACTATTACTAAAAGAACAAATGTAACTTCACAAATACTTATTTCTGAACTATGTGTGGGTTGGCAATTGGCTGGGTATAGAGGAGTATTAGTATAGAAAATAATAATGTTAAGTAGAATATCAAACAAAGGAATTCTTGCAGTTTCAAGACGATTCCAACTACTTCAATGCATGCATAATAGCACATTAGTGCAACCAAATACACATCCTATTGATGATTCTTCTAAAGTTTTAAAACACTTACAATTCACAAAACCTATGGATTTTGGAAGAGGTATTGCCATTCAAGAAAAGTTTGTTAGAGCACAATTGGATATGAGAGATCTTCAGTCATCTATAAACAAAAATGTGGCTAAACTTCAACAAGATCACCCAGGTGCAACAATTAATAGCTATGAACAAATGATTCTTGATAATATTTTGAAAATGAAACCAAATCCTGTCATCTTAACTTTTGAATTTAATCCTGCATATACTGGTGGTAAACGTGCTAAAAAAGAGGTCACTGCAGAACAGATTAAGCAATTTGAACAATTCGTACCAGAAGTCGAGAAAACTAATCCAACCCCTAAATATTATAAAGTAGAAAGAGGTGGTCAAGTCACTTTCCATGGACCAGGTCAAATGGTTGCTTATATTATATTAGATCTTAAGACCTTTAACAAGTTTCTTGCTAGAGATCACGTCTTCAGTATCCAAGATGCAGCAAGAAGAACCTTTACAAAAACTAAAATAGAACCTGGTAGTGATAATCTATTGGATTTGGAAACTAAAACTACTTGTAATACTGGAGTATGGACTGTAGATGATAAAAAACTGGCCAGTATAGGTGTAAATGTTAGAAGATCAATCACTTCACATGGTATATGTATTAATGTCATTCCTGATTTATCATACCTAAATACTTTCGAAATGTGCGGATTACCTGATTCCAAGGCTACATCAATTAAGATTGAAAGCCCTGATTCTAATATTTCTGTTCAAGATGTTGCCGTACGTTTTGTGAACGAATTTGCCAAAACTTTGGGTATTGAAACCGTAGAAAGAGTCGAACTGGACGATATAGAAATAGATTAAGTAAAAAATTAAAAATATAATATTAATATGTATATATTATAACAAGTTAAACATGTAGATAGATATTAATAATACTGAATGTTATAGTACGTATATGTCGAAGTTGATATTGATGATGCTATTGGTAAGTCATCATGTATGCAGGTTGGAATAAATAAATGTTATCAATGGAAAAATATTCATAAAAATGATCTTGAAGAGAAATTTAGAGCATAGGCCACAAGCCCTACAAAAACTGCACTTGTAACAAGTATAGAACTGCCTTTCCAGTTCCAAGCACTATCAGTATGATAGTCCCTCTCCTTCTGTAATTTACCATCCTTGATATTACTGCTTTCATTTTTAGTTAGGCCATCAGATTTGTTTTCTCTGTCGAGTTGGTATGAACTTTTTGACAACTGTTGGTTGTTAAATTTTTCTTTCTCAAGTTTCTTTTTTAAGTCCTCTAATTCATCTTTTAATGCATTTAATTTTGTAGCCTCTTCTTTCTCCTTTAGTTCTAGAGACTGTTTTAATTTTATATTTTCGTCTTCAACGTGTTCTAAATTTTGCTTTTGTTCTTTAATAGTTTCAGAATGTTTCTCTGATAATCTCTGCTTTAATGCAATTTTTAGTTTATCCAATTGTCTTTCATTCTTTTCAATTATTTTATTATCAATTTTATCTATATTTGCATTGTAATTTGTCAGAAAATTATCCATATTTTTTAATTTTGCATTTTCACGTTTTTCAAGGGTAATTTCAGTGGTTAACATTTTCATTACATTTATTAAATTTGCACTAGTCCCAACTGAATTATTTATAAAAATACCACTTAAAATCTCAGTTTCTGGACCCAGTATTTCATCATCTAAATCAATATTATTAACGTCACCAAACATTGCAGCTTCAAAAGCTGCACGTTGTGCTGATAATGCAGGTACGGGACGAAATCCATTTTCTTTTGTTCCCATTGTCATATTTTGTTGTGGGTAGAACGATAACGCACTATTCTCTTTGTTGATACCTTTTCCAACAGGCCTGCTGTTCTTGAATAAAGTGTTACTATTAAGTAGATCAACGGTTTCATTAATTAAAGGTATCACGGAAATATCTTCTATCAAGGCACTAATTCTTCTATGCTCTAATTTTGAGTCAATATCAGTACCTAGATCAACAACATCTCCTGCTTTAAGTTCGACATCTGTTTGGCCAATGCGTGTACCATTAACGAATGTACCATTGCTTGATTTCAAGTCATGGATATATATCTTTCCTGTAGAAGCATCACAACTTAAGGAAGCATGAGTTCGTGATAATACTCTTGAATTAAAATTACCATTATCCGATCGTACTTGAGACATCTTACTATTTAAGTGTCGTGAATTTGAAGAATTTTTATTGTTAGCATTGGTATTATTAGAGTTCCCATTAACTACAGGTCTTCCTAATTTTAACGCATCTGGTTTGAATGGGATTACTAAATATTTAGTCTCGAATGTTTCATTTAATGATTTCAGTACTAGTATATGGGTATATTTCTCTTTCTGAGGTACCCCCTGATCTACTATTTGTAAATTTTCTTCAATCAATTCAGTGGTTTCATTGATTCCATTTGTTGAAAATTGTTCTAATGGTTCTGTTGAAGTTGAACCTGCACTTCTAGAATTCGACCTAGCTCTTCTTGTCACCGGCTTCTTCATAGCATCATCATTACTGGCATTAGCATCAATAGTAATGTTTGATATGGAATCACTATTATCGACATTATTCACATGTATGTCCCCAGTTGATAACCGTTTCTGATGAAAAGCTGGTCTATGCCAATCTTTTTCTACTTCAGTCATTGTGACAACAGAGATGGGAAAGAGAAGAGCAAACGAATCAATTTAGGTATGAAAACGTTGAACAAAGTACTCTAACAGCACACTTGGTATGTTCCACTATCTTTTTTGCCTATGATCCTCTTTCTGACTTAGAACATCAAACAGATATCACTTTATTGATGAAGCCATTCATAATAAACTGTCTTGTTTTAGGTTTTTGGTTTTTTGGTTTTTAGTTTTTTGGGCTAAAGCCATTAAACATCGAAATGCGAATTTTTGAAATAAACAAATCAAACGATAAACAGGTAGATTTACAAAACAAAACAAGCTTTTTTGAATATAAAGGTATGTTAGATTGGTGTAGATATACTTGTGTAAACCAGAAAGGATCGTATTAGGATATAATTTAAAGCGTGGCAAAAATATGGCAGAACAATTGGAACAAAGTGTTGCCTCGTTAGGTAATACAGTAGTATTACTGCAAAAAACAATTGATGAGTTGAAAACAGATTCTGAACCAAATAATAATTTGACTCAATCAATGTTACAGTTCAGTAGAGTGTTTGAACTTGTATCTGAGTATGATGTGGAGAGAGCAAAACTATCTCAAAGTGAAGAGATCGATCCACTAGTGAAAACGCTGGAAGATAAAGTAGGGAAGGCCGTAAATAGATTGAAAAGAGAATTAGACATGTTACAGCAAACTTACGAGTTAAATAAGTTGAGATTGAATAACAGTACTAGTAACAACAGTAACAATGCTAATGCTAATGCCAATACATCGATCGATGTGGATGTGGATGTTAGTACGGATGTTGTTGTGATGGCTTCTTCGACGAATGAAGAGCTAGAAGAATTGAAACAATTAAAGGCTAAAAGGGAATCTTTACAAAAGAAATTACAAGATTTAAAGAATAGTGGGAATTAATGAATATGTATTATAGTAATAGTGTTATAGTAAAAGGGGAAACTAATATAACGTGAGGAGAGAAGATATATTTTTATATACTCAAGTTAGTAAAATAATTACTTATGTTCTTTTCTAAACTATTAAGTTTAGAGCTCAAACTTATTAATGACGGATCACTAGTAGTAACTGCTAATTTTTCACATTCTATAAGCACTTTTTCATCAAAAGTAATACATCTACTTAAAAAGTTTTGTGCCTGTGCTAATGTTGTCTTTTCTGTATTGAAAGTCGACATCATTATATTATTTAATAAGGACTCTTCTTCAATTTGCACTCCAAAGTTCTTTAAAACTGTTGTTAAGTTTTTACCTCTATCAGATTTTAATTCATCTTTTATTTTATCAGTTACTGATTTTCCTGTTATTTGATCAATTTCACACCACGGTTTCTTCGTTACTTTTGATAGATTCCTAAAATCAATACTGATCTCATTTTTAAAAAGTATTAATTCTAAACTAATAACATGATGAGTAGTTTCACATATCGTTGTATAATCTTGAAACATCTCTTTCATCGGTTCATTGTTATTCTCTGGAAATGTTAATCCCCTAGGTGGGTTTTGTAGTAGATTAATAGAATTAGTTAATAATTTAAGTACGTTCCCCATTGTATTAATAAATTCAGTTACATCCGTTATTATTTCAATGGCTTCTAATGAAGTTAATATTTCTTGTAGATTATGTATTATAGTATTGAGTTGGAAAAGTGCCAATTTTCTACCGGAATTCATCCTAAATACAGTCTGTTTACCTTTATTATATTCTGGGAATTTTACAATTGCTTGGAAATCCAATATGTAACCCCCCTGTCTAGTGATAATACCACGAATAAAGGGAGCATTCCCAGAATCAATCCCAGAAGTTATAGGCATCTTGAATATTTGATCACTTTCTAACATCTCTAAGCACTTTTCCACATTATCAATAATATTAGGTAATTCGGGTTTAACAATTTCCTCTATTAACCATTTTTTTTCATTTTCATCATCTTTTTCTATATCATAATCTTTCAACTCACCAAAACCATCGTAAGGATATAGTTTCGTTGTCATTATCAGCAATTATAGTTATCCTATCTATTTTATCTGTAGATAACTGTTATTTATAATATAATCCCCGTCGATCTATCTCTCTAACCACCTGTCTTTCTATCCTGTGTCAGTTTCTTCATCTTTATGATTAAAATATTTTTTAAATTTTTAGTGAAAAAGTTCACAAACGAGAGAGGCAGTCAGTTAAAAATGGGAGAAAAGGTAGTTAATTTGTTACTTTATTTTATTAAAGAAAAGTCAATTGTGAAGAATTGTATAGTCACATTGTGAAAAGGAACCGTGCTAGACAATATATATATAGATAAGCTTAAGTATGATAGTTAACGTATCTTCAGTAGGGTTCAAAACGGTGAGACAGTTAGGTACCGTGACGCAGCAACGTCAAATATTTATTGCAACTGCATTGACAGTTGGGGGATTTTTGTTTGGTAGACAAACCAAATTAGCTGATGCAATGGATAGAGGTGATTTGCATGATAAGAATGTAGATTACGAAGCAAGAAAGCAAGAAAATATTGAAAATCGTATAAAAGCTTTATCAAATACGAGACCAATGAAGCCAAAATACGAGAACCATATTCCATTATATAACTCTGAAAAGTTATTGTTATTCTTAGTTTCTGGTATTAGATCTTTCTTCCATCCAGAAAATGGTATCAATATTGTTCAATTGGGTGAATCTACTGCATTCCCATACATTTTGGACAATTTGAAAAGTATAATGTTATCCGATGAAACTGGTAGAAGAATTTTACGTGAAAAACCTAATGTTACAACAGATCAATTAAATATGGATAAATTATCAAAGATGCCTAAAAATACTTTTGGTTATACTTTTTATAAATGGCTAAAGAAAGAAGGTGTATCCCCTGATACAAGAGCTCCTGTCACATATATTAATGATCCAGAACATGCCTACATTTACAAAAGGTACAGACAATGCCATGATTTCTATCATTCTTTAAATGATCTACCAATTATTATCGAAGGTGAAATTTCTGTAAAGGCATTAGAAGCAGCTAATATGGGTATCCCAATGGCAGCTATGGGTGCTCTGTTAGCTCCTTTACGTTTAAAGCCAGCTCAAAGAGAAAGGATGTATGATATTTATCTACCATGGGCTGTTAGAACTGGGTTGAGTTGTAAACCATTGATTAACGTTTATTGGGAAGAACTTTTGGATAGGGATGTTGAAGAATTAAAAAAGGAATTGGATATTCAATCCCCACCTGACTTAAGAGCTATTAGGAAAGAAAAAGCCAAATTAAGGAAACAATTTAAGATGAAATACGAAAGTTATGAAAAATAATTGAACAATTGTAAATAGATTTATTTAAAGATAGCTAGAAGAAATTTACTTTTTATATGATATTAGTTGTTACAAAGATGTTTATGATATTATGATATGACGACTTATTATTTAATGAACAAATAATAGACATGATATGATTATAAAATTGTTTTATTATTGTATTAGAATATGTATTGCATGTATATAAGTATTATTGATTGTGTGTAGTTGTTTGTCTTTATAAATATTCTAGTATTCTTCTATATCAGTGGACACTGTTCTAAATGTTGTAGTAGCAGCAGATTCTTTGTTCTTTTCTCCATCCATATCCTTGTTATCTGAGTCAGTCTTAGAAGATTCACTAGCAACATCACTAGTATCAATATGTTCGATAAGGCCAGTGATATTGTATCTTTCTAATTCTTCTTCAGAAATTTCACTGAATGGAACCATACCTTTCTTTCTGGCAACTTCATCTGTGAAAGCGCCATAGTAATCTTTATCATCATGGATAATATTAATTGTAATAGGGAAGAAGTAGCATAAAATCCAGTAGACAAAGAAAGCAATAGCAAAGGAAAAGAAGGAATCACCATAGTAGAAGTTAACAATACCTCTATTATGGAAGTAATCATTGTTGACTTGCCATGCGATACCAGGCAGACCTGGTGTCATACCACAGATCATAGCAAACATTGCTCTCCAGTTAACACCCTTGGTATAGTAATAATCACCTTTGATAATAAATGCTTGGGAAATAGAATATTGTCTCTTTCTAATAATTAAATTATCACAAATCATGACAGAAATAATTGGAGTCATGATAACACCGAAAGCACTTGTGACAGTTAAGAAAGTTGATGAAGAGTTATAGAAATTCCATGGTTGACAAGCAAATGAAACAGCAGCAGTTAATAAAGCACCTCTTCTGATGTTGATATATTTTGGAGCTAAACCAGCTAAATCCATACCACTTGCAAAACCTGCATTTGAGATAGTATAACTGATTTGAGATAAAGTGAATGATAAACCACAGAAGAAACAAGCAGCACGAGCACCAGCAGAATAGTTGGTTGTTAACCAGTATTGGAAGAAATCAGTTGGCATCCAGAATTCAGTACCATAAAGTTGAGAACTAGTTGACGCACCAATAATACCGAATACTGGAACGATAGTAGTTGGAATCAATAAAGCTAAAATAGTACCTAACCAAATAGCAGTTTGTGACGAACCAAATCTTGAGTAATCACTTTGGTTAACAGAACCTGGAGAAACACAACCGAACCAATAAGAAATCATATAAACCCAAGCCCAAGCTCTGTCTGAACCTGTAGCAGTAGCCTTTGTTGAAGTGAAAAGTTCACCAACACCACCATTTTTATGAGTTAAATAGATAACCATACCCATCATTGAGAAACATGTTGCGAAACAAGAAAGAATTAAAATAAATTTCATGTGGTATGGTTTCATTAAATAACATAAAGCAGTTATAATATGAAATACTATGAAACCGATCAATTCTTTTGTAGTCATTGCAACATGAGATGATAAAGTGTTTGGTAAGTTTACATAATGATGAGACCAAGCACTTAATATCATATTAACACTTAACCCACCTAACCAAGCATTTGAAGCATAATTGACAATACTCATTAAGATTCTAATTAAGATACCGAACCATGAACCGTAAACACCGAAGACGAATCTTTGTGAAAGAGTGTAACCGACTTTCCAGTCAAAACCAGGATAGGAATTTGCTAAAGTGAACATAATTGTAACAACATCACCAATTATGAAAGTACCAATAGTTTCACCATAACTTAAACCAACAGTTAAAGCGGCAGAACCACTTAACCAGGTACCAACAGAGAAGGAAATAATCCCCCAGTATGCAAAATTAGAGAAAAAACCCCATGTTTGATATTGTGATTTAATTGGTAATAAATCAGGATTTTTTAAAGCACCTAAAGAAGTTCTTTCATGAACAGGAATTTCAAAAAATTTCAAAAACCTTTCTGTATTCATTTTGAATTGTTCTTTTCTGGTATTACTGAGAATCTTTCAAAAAATGGAATAAAGAATAGTTAATAATGAATAATGAAATTTGTATATATGAATTGTAATTGTATAATAGATTGAAAAAAACGATGTCCTTTTATACAATTGAATGATCTTAATATTAATTAAGAATAAAGTATATAGTAACGGTAAAGCACTATAATCAGATATGTATAAAATAGAATAATTCAATTATACCTTATGTGTATGTGGAATCTATTATTATTATTATTACTATGGCAGTGATATGATGAGACAATGAATAATCAATGCAGCCATATACTAAGCTCTCTAAGTTTCCTTTTTAAAATGATATTTAATTATCCCCAGAATGAAAAGTTACTTCAATGACTTTAAAAATATTTTCGAGTTATTTAGAATAGTTATTATGTTTTATTATGTTCGATAATAGAAGAGTAAAAGAATAGAAGACAGGATATAGAATATGATATGAAAATGTGAAATGTGTATATATTTTTATTAATTCAAGCATCCAAATAAATGAAAAGAATGTAATTTACTATACAACCTAATTTCCCTTTTCATTAACTATAACACAAATACGACTTCAATAAGTTAATTAGTTCAATAACTCATTAAGTTACCACACATACACCTGCAAACTAAAAATAACCTCATCTAATCATAACATCTCTAAGTTAATCTTCAAACTAGTACTAATAATGAATAATTATAATAGTGAAAAATAACCGTTCAGTTAACCTTGTACCATATTTTCTCTCCTTACAAGTAAAAACCGAACATTTATGCGTCTCAGTGGCCGAAACATGTATTCGATTAAAAGGTCAATCAACATTTCCGCTTAAACATGTTCGAATTGAAATTGATGAAAAAATAATTTTCAATTTCGTAAGGGAAAAACACAACAGCATTTAAAGTTGGATACGGTTAGCACTAGTAACAGTACTACTAATGATAGTACTACTACTAATGATAATGCTAATAATTAACTTCTAGAGCCATTATAGATATTCAGTGAAAAATACCAATATATATCAGTAAAAAATTATTTTTGTATTTTTACAGTATATATTATTTTATTGAAAGTATTTCCAATTACTAGTACTACTGAAACAAGTATACATAGTTAATGTGATGATATATTTGAATCTTATAAGTAAGGTAAATAATGGAATATATTGGAACTAAGGTTTACTTAAATGTAATCTCTGTTCTTTATATATATATATATATATATATGTATTTGTAATAGTAAATCAGGCCATCGATATAGATAAGTTCTTACTGGTAGCGTAGGAGTATCCTCCCATCAATATTTGCAACTTTGCTAAGAAAAGCAAGAAGTAGAAGAACGAAAAATTGTTTTAAAAATGTTTCGGCCGAAATAATTTTGAGGGAGAATTGGGTCTTTGTGGGTCACGTGTAATGGATTATAATAATATTAGTAGGTGAAAAAAGTGTTCTATGCAGAGTATTATATTATAACAGATATATATATATATATATATGTGTGTGCATTTCTATATATTTAAGTGTAGATGTGTGTATGATGGGAGATGGATGGGTAATGATACAGCTGGGTAGATATAGGAATATAGGTAAAGAGTTTTTTTTTCTTTTATGGTGGGGTAGGTTTCTTCTTCATTGCATTTCTCTTTGCTTCTTTAGTTTTTTTCTTAATTTCTTCTAATTTTTGTTGTTTCTTTGCTGTATCTGAAACAAAATCTGGTTTATTTAAATTATAGAAACATTCTAAATTTAACCTCTCACAATTGAAACAACTAGGTCTTTCCTCTGTACATTTTTTCTTTCTTAATCTACAAATCCAACAACCATTTCTTGAACGTGTACCTGAATTTGAATTATTTGACTTAGTACTATTCGTATTATTTTTACTAGATTTACTAATCTTATCAGTTTCAGATGAAGATGATGGTGATGATGAATCAGCAGAATTAGCAGTTAATTGAGAAGTCGGTGGAGATGTATTTAATTCATTATTTACATTTTCTGTTTTAACCGATTTATTTTTATTTGTTAATTTTGCTTTTTTAGTAGATTTATTATTAGTTGTTTTAGAGTTTTTACGTTTTTTAGTTACTGTTTCAGGTGCTTTAGGTTTACCATTTATACGCTTACCATTTTTATTCCAAGTAACTTCTTTGAATTTATTATCATCTACATTTGTAGAATTATTTCTTTTAATTAATTTTCTATTTTCATTTGCTTTTGTAACAACTTTCTTGGATTTATCTTCTTCTTCTTTTTCTTCTTCTTCTACATCATCGTCTTCTTCGTCCCAAATAGCATCATCATCTTCGTTATCATCTTCTCCATTATTATCATCATCATCTTTAAATAAACTTTCTCTGTTTTGTATCTTTATTATTGGTCTTTGGAAATGATTTAAAGCTGATGTGGAAAATGATGATGAACTTGGTCTAGTATTACTAGTACTACCAAATGATGCACTTCTATTATTGAATTTAAATGGAGATGATCTCATATTTGATAATACTGCTGCTGCTGTACCCATATCTTCATCAACTTTTGATGATGATGTTGTTTTTGGATTTAATAATAATCTTGATCTCACACCATCCAATTTTGAATTAATGAATTTTGGTGGTGGTGGTGGTACATAATTTTCTTCTTCTTGTTCTTTTTTCAATGATTTATTTAATTTATTATCTTTTAATTGTAATGAATGTTTTTTAACTTCTGCTTTTTTTAAATTTGTATTAATAATTTGTTGGTTTTCATTATCTGACGAACTTGAATTATTTGTATTAATTGTTGTTACAGTTGGTTGTTGTAAATTATTTGTATTAACAATATTTTTATTTTCATTTAAATTAACATTTGTAATATTATTGTCAAAATGTCTTGGTAAAAAATCAGCAGCTGAATTTTCAAATGTAAAATCACTTCTAATAACTCTATTACTGCTATTACTTATAGTACTACTCATTGATAAAGCAGATCTTGGTGGTATTGGTGAAATCAAATCACCTGATATGGAAAATCTATTACGAGGTACAGGTTTATCACTACCTCTACTACTACTACTATTCGTGATACTAATATCATCATGGTATCTATTTGAATCTAATAACGAATACATTTCTTCACTACGTTTTGAATTTAACCAAGAAGAAAGGTTAATTTTTTGATCATTTGATGCAACATTTGGATCATTCTTTGATTTTGAATAATCAATATAAAATTTTTCCGGAGCAACTCCTTGGCTGGATTTAACTTCAGAACGAGTATTGTTATTATCGTTTCCTTCAGCCTTCACTTGAGTATCCTTAGAAGTTGGTTTAGATTTTGTATTATTATCATTGTCATCATCGTCATTGATACCTTTATTATCTTTATCTTTTTTACTGTCATTATTTTTATCATTATTATTATTATCATTAGTTGCAGTTGTAGTTGTATTGGTGGTGGTGGTGGTAATAGTGTTGGCACTATTATTATTATTATTATTATTATTATTTGGAATTGTACTGCTCGTATTCAATGACGACCCCCCTTGTAGAGCCGCATTGTCCACGTGACCCGCTTTGTCAATTTTTTCATCATTATTTTCGCTTTTAATACTTGTTATAGTGGTATTATCATATTTACTGTTATTATTATTATTATTGTTGATAATAATATTTTTATCCCTGGGCGGCACGCAGCCGCCGTTGTCATTTTTATTATGTAAAAAAGTATTATCATTATTATTTTTTAATTGAAAATCATTTTTAATAGTATCATTATTAATATTTGTTGTTATTGTACTATTATTATTATTACTATTATTATTATTATTTGTAATTATAATATCAGGAGAATACATTGGGCTTCCAATAGGAGTATTATTTGGTACAGAAATTGGTTTATTAATCAACAATAATGGATTTTCATCAAAAGTTGTATTTACAGATTGAATATTTTCATTACTCTTATCATTATTATCATCATCATTGTTATCAAACGTTCTTGAATTACTACTACTATCTTGATTCGCCACAATAATAGTATTTGTAGTTGTATGTATAATATTAGAAGATTCTTCTGACATCTTTCTTTTATGTTTTTTTTTTTGCACTCTTAATTTTTATAATTAATTATTACACTTTTCCTTGTATATACACAACAAATACTACGGAAAGAATTGTTCTAGTCAGTATATTTTTTGTAACTAATATAATGTGAATTACACACAGTTGGTTCTTATATTTAACATCATCTTTTAAATTTAAATAAAAAGAATCACAGGTATCACAAATATAACTACATGTATATATTCTCTCTCTCTCTCTCTTTCTCTGTCTTATTTTTCTTATTTTTTTTAAATTGTAAATTTCAATACTACATTTCACCATGTACAATTTACCCGCCCACCTAGAACCACCATACAAATTACCCCACCCATTCAACAACAACAAAAACAATTTTTCCCAAAAAAAATATTAAGCGCCGTCATCACATACGATGACCCCTTCACGTTTTGTACTTACACCCGAGTTTTTTTATTTTTTAAATTTTTAATCTTTACTTACCAAAAAAAAACACACCCTTTGTCAAAAGAGAAGAGAAGAGCACTGGGCAATCAATTCACATAGGATGTGAGAGAGAGAGGGTCTCCCCTGTTTTTTCCACCTTAAACACAGGGCACGTGATGTGGAATTGCAAGGTATTTTCACTGGGTTTAGGATTCAGAGGTTAGGATGGGTGGGTGGGTTTACCACAACCACTACAGTCTGTTACCACATGTTTACATTATTTTCATCACAGGTGCTGTTGTGTATCTGTAAAACATGTATGTATGTAATCTGAATTGAATTGAATTGTCTAAATAAGGTTTTGTATGGTTTTGTATGGAAAAACCTTTAATTTTATTCTTTACTTACCGTATTAGCCGGTTTTTCACTTATGTAAAAAATAGCTTGGATAAGTGTATTGATAATAATTGTATTGATAATATTATTCTGAAAGATAGAGAGATAGATAGTGAATATATATATATATATATATATATATATATATAGACAGATAGATAGACATTCAGAGAAACAGAGAGAGAGAGAGAGAGATTCACTGTTCTTGGCAAAATAGGTATCGCTTTTTATACTAATACATCAAGTAATACAGTTATCATACAATAATATATACTATATACTCGGTTTGGGTTTATTGTTTTGGTTTTGGTTTTTGGTTATTACAAAATTTTATGTATATAATAAAGTTTAAAGATTAGTGCAGTGTAGACATTTATATTTTATTTTTTATATGTCTACATCACTTGCTTCTCAATGGTCACCACTGACTAATATTCAATTGAATAAAAACTATGAAAATAATAATAATAATAATAATAATAATAATAATAATAATAATAATAATAATAATA
>JAJLTL010000095.1:0-48982 GCA_030568135.1 Vanderwaltozyma yarrowii
GAAACGTACTCTAGTTAAAAGTGTATTGCAAAGTATTGGTAATATGTCATTGTTTAAGCAAGGCTTTTCCAGTGTTAAATAGTATATAACATTCCACCATCTCGTAGAAGGTGATTGTACGTAATATTATCTGTAATGAGAACCATAATATATGTAACCGCTGAATAAGAATTTGAAATGGTCAGTTATATTCCCAAATATTATAACTATCTTTTGTATTTGTTTTGCAAAAAATAAGTTTAGTTTTCTGAAATAAGTTTTTGTAATTAAAAGAGATATTTAACCACTAACAAAACGTAAAGGAAAAAGATAACAAAGAGTGATTACCAATAATAAGTGCAGAATGTTTGAAGATTTGGATTCCATTTCACCAGAAACACAGGCTTCTCAAATAGTAGCATGGTTTCATAATGACTACCACAATTCTGATAAAATATATTTTCAAACAATAAATATCACAAGCCAAGAACCTTTTAGTGACACAGCAATCAATATGACCAGCACTTTTTGGGCACACCCTGTTGCAAATCGAAGACCACATCCACACTGGAATTAATGCATTTACAAAGGACACTCACATGTGCACCTTTCTTCAGGTATATATATGTAAACAATAAACAAGAAACAGGTTATTCCCCCTCATGCTGGTTTCGAAAACGCGGGGAAACTAGAAAAGTAACTCAGAGATCTCTGCAGGAAAAGTGATAAACGATCTGGGGAAAAAGGCAAATTGGTAAAAAAATTTCCTCTCGAAGAAGAGGAAAGAAATTCTTCGAGTATGTTTGGAATTCTACTTATATATATAAATATATATATATATATATATATATTATAAATACATGGGATATATTGTTTTTATTTGTTGGCAATATTCTTGGGGAATGTCTGCCAGAAGATTAGTTATCATAAAATAGGAGTGAGGAAAGAGCGATATAAGATACCATTAGTAATACAACGAGTGTGACAAGATATACATAAACAAAAAGATAAAACAGGAAATGGGATATCGTTCATTATTGACATCTTTGGATGATAATGTCACTATCGAGTGCAAGTACATTACGGAGAAAAAAAATGATATACTAGGAGATGGACATTTCAGCGTTGTGAAGCCATGTAGAAATATATATACAAATGAAATATACGCAATGAAGATTGTTGATAAAAAAACAATCAGAGACAAGTTAAAATTAATAAAAAGAGAAATATCAATATTACAGTTCATTAATGAACATATTAGGGAAATTGAAACAAATGGGAATAACAACAATGGTGATACTTTTGATGGTCATCATCACTTATTACAGCTATTCGATTTTTTTGAAACTATAGAAAGTATCATTTTAATTACACAACTATGTGATAAAAATGATTTGTATGAAAAAATCATTGAAAACAGTTTCTTAGATTTTCATAAACAGGTTCAACCATATACTGCCTGTTTACTTAGTGCTGTAGAATTTTTACATTCAAATGGGTTGATTCATAGAGATATAAAAGCTGAAAATGTTCTATTCAGAATTAAAACAAATAATTCAAACTATTTTTTCACTCCTTCTGAAAAATCAATCACATATGATATTACTTCTCATGATTTAATCTTAGCAGACTTTGGTTTAGCAGTTAATTTTAATTCAACGGATAATTCATTGAAAGAGTATGTGGGGACAATATCATATATATCCCCAGAGATTGCCAAATGTAAAAACGTTAGTATGATGGACACCAACCAGTTAGCTTTAATTGAAGAATATGATAGATCTGTTGATATTTGGGCTATAGGTGTACTAGTGTATTTTATGACTTTTGGTTACACACCATTCGATTGTGAATCAGATGAAGAAACATTGGATTGTATTAAAACTTGTGACTATTATATTGATCAAGATAGAATAGACGATCCTGAATTAAAAGATTTTTGGAATTTTTTGCAATGCTGTTTTAATATTGAGTCAAGTTTAAGACCTACTGCCTCACAACTAAAATGCCATCCATTAATAAATAATTTTTTCCCATCTTTAGAACATAACTTCAAGAAAGTTCATTTTAATAATGGTTTAACTAAAACAAATTCCAATTCTTCAATGCATTCTTTAAAGTTTCCCACCAAAAATATCTCAACAACATCATTATCGTCATTAAATAACATCGCATCAACAACGAACATAGATTCTAACACAAAATTAAAGCCAATTTTATCTTCATCTCATAAAAGTAGCAGTACATTAAATTTTACACGTCCAGCAGAGAATCGTATGCTTCAGACAATGAAAGTTAGAGGTTCATTACAGAAAACTTTATCAATGACGACATTAAAACATTCTCATAACGTTTTGCCAACTAGTAGTAAAAAACTTTCAACTTTCCAACTGACACCAAACCCACCTTCATATACTCTAATGAATGGTTGTTTTAGTACTAATCCTAAATCACGATCTGATTTTCAAACTACTCCAAGATCAGTTTCGAGGAAAAACTCTGATGCAAGTTTAATATCTTTCGACGAAAGTCAAAGTAGTGCTCTTACATCTTCTGTATATTCTGAATTGAACCTTGTTGATGGAAAGCCTATTTTTGAAATTGGCATTGATGATGATGACGATGACGATTTAACTGATTAAACGATTAATATTCTTTATATACAAAATACGTAGATACGTAAGCCACAATTTTCAATGATAAAAATAAACACATAGCCAAACAAATAAATAGTTTCTAAACTATTTTCTTAAGTTTTATATTCATAATTCTATATACATAAAGATGTGTTTATTTATAAATGCATAAAAATGTATTGATTTGAAAAAAGAAAGGATTAAATGCTTCTTTTACCCAATAGATTTAAAAATTCTTCTCTTGTTCTATGAGCTCTAAATGCCCCCAGAACACATGAAGTCACTGTAGAAGAGCCAGTTTTTTGAATTCCTCTTGAAACCATACACATATGTGTAGCCTCAATAACTACAGCAACACCAATTGGTTTTAATATATCACTTAATGCCATTGCAATTTGTTTTGTTAACCGTTCTTGCACTTGTAATCTACGTGCATACATTTCTGCTAATCTTGCTAATTTACTTAAACCTAAAACTTTCTTATTTGGAATATAACCAATATGAACTTTACCGAAGAAAGGTACTAAATGATGTTCACATAATGAATATATTTCAATATCACGTACAATTACCATTTCATCATGATCTTCTTCAAAAACTGCATTTTTAATGACATCATCCATAATATTTGTTTGATAACCTTTTGTAAAATATAACATTGCTTTCGCATACCGGGTTGGTGTATCCAATAGACCTTCTCTTGTAACATCTTCACCTAATTCTTCAAGAATTGTCTTTACTGCACCTGAAATACGTTCAATACGTTTTTCTTCTTCTTGATCAGTTTCTTCTGCTCTTTCTCTTGAACCTACACTTGGCCAAGAAAACCCATCAGTTTCAATTGGCGGATTCAATGTGTATGGTTGGGCAGGTACTGTATTTAAAGGCGTTTCATTCCTTACCAATGCAGATGGACTATTTTTCTTTGGCATATTTCAATATTTTTTTGTTGCAGCCTTTTTCTCTCTCTCTTTCTTCCCTATTACCTTTTTACACCTTAATAGTCAAAAATTTTTATAATACTGTACTAAAACCAAAAATTTTCCAAAATACTATCTAATTTTAGACAATTGAACTAATACCTGAATACTATATACCCATTCTCAAAATACAAAACTAAAACTTAAATAATTCATTTAGTCATCGTGAAATAACCAACCTGCTTGCTATCCACCTATTCGTTTAAATTTCAAAATTCACCGCTTAACTCCCTTTACTGTCTATGAAGAAAAAATTTGTATGGTGATTTTATATCGGAAAAGGTCACGTGCAGGGTGGTATACCACTAACAATACAATTCCAATGGCGGGATTGAGTTATTATCAGAACTGGAATGACCATGGACTGTTTGAATATCCAAGTACTAACTCTTTAGAAGTGTGGGTGAACACTTCCTCTCTCTTTCACAGTGTACTATTTGTTAAAATCGGGAAGATATTGAGATTGAATACTACAAAGGACCCTGAATACAGTAAACTTCAGAGAAAATAGAAAATCCAAACTTTACCACAAGATACGCAATATTACACACAACGTACCACCCTCCCCATTGTCCATATCCTATGGCCCATATCGCATTACCATATCACTTTTTTAAATATCTACTATTTGGTTATGACATTCTGCATTCCTCATTTTGAAACATATCGGTAAAAAGTGTCATATCAAGACAGATCTCTTCTCTATTCCACCAAAACAACATGTTCTGACTCTTATAAATACACATATTACAAGTACTCTAATACAGTCTACGATTGATCATTGTCCCCCATTTCTAAGTGTATCCAACTAGTTATTGCAATCGATCTTACCACAGTAACTTGCATTAACTGACTACTTTATACCATCTTGACACCAACCAGGGTAACTACGAGCAAACATTGCCCCATTTCGCGTAAATTTATCAAACCGACATCAAACGAAATCTTACTGACTGAAATGAGAATATATATAGATGTTATTGTTAGTTTGAAGATATAAGTTGTAAGTGTATTGTCGTTAGTTGATTACAAGTCTGAAGAGGAACTAACAGTAACGAGGAACAATGTGGTTATCTGAATCTCAAAGTATGTTTTTTTTTTCTCTCATTGTAGCAAAATTTTTCTTTTTTAATATGCAAGGTACTAACTAGTTTTATGTGTTTTATATTTCTTCTTTTGTTATAGAGTTTGGTGTTGCTTTCACATTCGGTGGGGTATTATTCTTCATCTTCGGTATTATGACTTTCTTTGACCGTGCTTTATTAGCCTTGGGTAATATTCTATTCTTGGCTGGTATTGTGTTGATCATTGGGTCTCAAAAAACCGTCACTTTCTTCTCAAGACCAACAAAGAGACGTGGTTCTATTCTATTTTGTTTTGGGATTTTATTGATTCTTATGAAATGGACTTTCATCGGTTTCATTATCGAATCTATCGGTATTATGGGATTGTTTGGTGATTTTTTTGGCATAATTGTTCAATTTTTAAGAACCATGCCAGTTATCGGAACTATATTATCTCATCCTTCTGTTGCTCCAATTATAGATAGACTAGCTGGTATTCGTAATTTACCAGTATAAATGTAAATTAGCAAGATAATCATAAACAATTAAATCATTTTTTTTTAAAAGACAAAAAAAAAACACACAACAAAAACAACAAATTCAACAACATTCAAGCATTTTGTATAATCACCTATTTATTTATAACCCATACCATCTAAAGTGATATATAATATTTAAAAAATTAATATAATAAACTAATAAGCTTTTCGTTTTACATTCAATATTATATTTTCATTTTATTTACAGACTACTTAGAATATATATATATATATATCCACGTTTATTTATTTTATTTCTATAATAACTTTTCTGCTATATCTAACACAGCAGAATCGTCTCCATATTGGCCAACTAGCTGAACACCAATTGGCTTGTTTTTGGCAATTGGTATCGAAATAGTAGGTAACCCAGCTAATGACATTGGCATAGTAAATATGTCATTGATATATTCGTTTGTTGGAGATTCGTTTTTGGTGGAATTTACAAAATCATTGATTGTTGCAGGTTCATTCATAGCAGTAAGACTCAGCATTATATCGATACCAGATTCATTCCCTTTAGAATTTGTTAGGATGTTGGATGATTTAAAAATAGAATCAAATTCATCAATCATTTGAACTCTCAATTTTTGTGCCTTCACATAATTGTTCTTAAAAGAATCAGAACATAAATTATAATTACCTAGAATTATTCTATCTTGAACTGCTCCACCAAATTGCGATCGTGTTGGAGCAAATAACGTCCCATCCATGATATCAGACCTGTCATCTCTGTTACCATATCTTATGCCATCATAACGGGATAAATTGGAAGCTGCTTCAGAAGGTGTTAATGTATAATATGTTGGTAGAGCATATTTAACAGATGGTATAGATACAGGAACAACTTCATGTCCTTGATGTATCACTTTTTCTATAAATTTTAGATAACAACTTTTTATATCACTCGGTATGGAATTTTGTATGAATTCTTGAGGAATACCAATTTTATATTTCTTCTTTTGTTGTTTTCCCAACTGCTTCAACTTCTCTCTTAATTCTACACTTAATGAAGTAATATCTTTTGGATCGTATTTATCAAGGACCTTAAATACTTTACGCACCAGTTCAATATCTTTTGCTAGAATACCAACTGTATCAAACGATTGAGCATAAGCTACAACACCATATCTTGAAATTCTCCCGTATGATGGTTTAAATCCTAAAATAGATGTATATGCTGCTGGTAACCTCACTGAGCCACCTGTATCTGTTCCTAATGCAAAATCCACGATATCACTAGAAACTGCTGCTGCAGAACCAGATGATGATCCACCTGCAATAACTGGAGTATCTTCAAATAGTGGATTTTTTGTTGCTCCAAAATGAGAGTGGATACCACCTGAACCCATACCAAATTCATCTAAATTTGTTTTCCCTACTATACTTACTCCTTCATCACGTAATAATTTTACTACTGTAGCATCGAATGGTGAAACATAATTTAATAAAATTTTAGACCCACATGTAGTAGGCATATCTTTAGTAACAATATTATCCTTAATAGCAACTAACGTATTTGTTAGTTCATTTTTAGCTTCATGTTCAGTTAAAGTTTCTTTAACATCCTTATTGATGTAGGAGAATATATTAAATTTCTTCTGAAGTTCAGGAACGTTCTGCAATCTTCTAATGGCACTCTTATATGACATATGACAGGATATTATGCTCTTTTATATAGATATGGGTAATCTGGGATATCACTGCTAAACTAACAGAAACGTAATCTTTACCAACCTGTAACTTTCAAATAGATTCCAAATAATACCAATAAATGAACGCTATTCGTTCTCGATATGAAATCCAGTAAGGAGAGTGATCCTTCGTAAATTGGATTGGTATATTACCCTATTGAGATACTACTACTTAGTAACAGACATATATGCATATATCAGTGTTGTTTGTTAATTAAATAACACAAGTTCTTCATGTTCATCCTTTCAATATCCACTTTTGTCACAATCACGTGTAACTTAGATTTTAATAATCGATGAAGTTTTAAACATCAGGTAGATATATTGAAGAAGATGTAAACGGTTGTGGTTTAACAATCTATTATCAATATATAAAGGCAATAGGAGGAAGCACAATAGTCTTGCTAGCATAATTGAAAAGAGCAACAATGACTACTGCATATTCCATTACATCTGCTGGGTCCTACATGCAGGCCATGCAATCGATGATGCAAGCTGCGCAGACTTTTGACTATGATAAAGATAAAGTCATTCTACCTGATATAGATAATGAAGAGGAAGAAGAAGAAGCTGCTGATACATCAGGCAAGAGCAAATTGATCACTCTAGCTCAAGATAAGAACGAATGGGATGATATTTTCGAAGAATTTGGAGAAATAAATTACGATAATTTTCAAGCTGTTATTGATTCTTACAGGAATAATACTGGCAGTACTATCTTTAAAAAATTATTTCGTTTAATTCAAACATGCACAAGTACATTATCTCCAACACAATTGTTGAAGTCTCTATTAGAGTTAACTTATACCCATGAAAAAGGTCAGCTAGCACAACAATTGCTAGACTTGATCGGCGCAGAGAATGTTGAATTGATTTCATTTTTATTAGAAAATAGGAAAGATATAATAAGTCATAAAATGCAGGACGTCATTGATATGACCGAAGACGTAGAATTTGCTGGTGACTTTATGTCTCAACAGGATATGAGAGACCAAGTATCCCAAAATGCTTATGCAGCAAAAAATCAAAAATTAGATCCTTCTCAAAAAGTAATTAAATACGCACATGTATTTAAAAAAGATGCAAATACAAATTCATCGTTATCATTTTCTGGTCAAAAATTCAGTTTACCAATGGGTACAACAAGAATGTCATTCCAAACTCATGAAGAGGTTGTTATACCAGCAGCAGAAGCCAGTAAAAAAACTTTCCGTTCAACTTTACTAAAAATTGAAGATCTAGACCACTTTTGTAAAGCTGTATTTACTTATGAAACATTAAATCAAGTTCAAAGTTTAGTTTATCCAGTGGCATATAATACAAATGAAAATATGCTAATCTGTGCACCAACAGGTGCAGGTAAAACAGATATCGCTCTGTTAACTATATTAAATACAATAAAACAATATTCTGATATTAATGAACACAATGAACTGGATATTCAATATGATGATTTTAAGATTGTATATGTAGCTCCTTTGAAGGCCCTTGCTGCTGAAATTGTTGATAAATTTTCTCAGAAATTAAAAATATTCGGTATTCAAGTTAGGGAATTAACTGGTGATATGCAATTAACGAAGTCAGAAATTCTAGCAACTCAAGTAATTGTTACTACCCCAGAAAAATGGGATGTTGTTACACGTAAGGCCAATGGTGATAATGATCTTGTTTCAAAAGTTAAATTATTAATTATCGATGAAGTTCATTTGTTACACGAAGATAGAGGTTCTGTAATCGAGACATTAGTGGCACGTACATTAAGACAAGTTGAAAGTTCACAATCTATGATTCGTATTCTTGGTTTGTCTGCTACTTTACCGAATTTTATGGATGTAGCAGATTTCTTAGGTGTTAATAGACAAGTAGGGATGTTCTACTTTGATCAATCGTTTCGTCCAAAACCACTAGAGCAGAAATTATTAGGTTGTAGAGGTAACGCTGGAAGTAAACAAGCAAGAGAGAACATTGATAAAGTGTCGTATGAAAAATTAATTGAAATTGTACAACAAGGCTATCAAGTAATGGTATTTGTGCACGCTAGAAAAGAAACAGTAAACAGTGCTAGAACTTATATTAGAATGGCGCAACAACATAATGAAGTTGATTTATTTGCCCCAGATCCTTCAATGAAAGATAGGTATTCTAAAGAATTGGCTAAAAATAGAGATAAAGATTTAAAGGAAATTTTTCAATTTGGATTCGGTGTACATCATGCAGGTATGGCTCGTACAGATCGTAATTTAACTGAAAGAATGTTTAAAGATGGGGCTATTAAAGTTTTGTGTTGTACAGCCACTTTGGCTTGGGGTGTGAATTTACCTGCGGACTGTGTAATCATTAAAGGTACACAAGTATACGATAGTAAGAAAGGTGGTTTCACAGATTTAGGTATTTCTGATGTAATTCAAATCTTTGGTCGTGCTGGTAGACCAGGTTTTGGTTCCCTTCATGGTACGGGTATTCTTTGTACATCTAATGATAAATTAGATAGTTACATTTCGTTGTTAACAGAACAACATCCTATTGAATCAAAGTTTGGTGCTAAATTAGTGGATAATTTAAATGCAGAAATATCTTTGGGAACTGTTACAAATGTCGAGGAAGCCATACAATGGTTAGGTTATACATATATGTTTGTAAGAATGAGAAGAAATCCTTTTACCTATGCAATTGATTGGGAGGAATTAGCATCCGATCCTCAATTATATGAGAGAAGAAGGAAAATGATTGTCACTGCTGCAAGGCGATTACATGCCTTGCAAATGATAGTATTTGATGAAATATCTATGCATTTTATTCCAAAAGATTTGGGAAGAGTTTCTTCTGATTTTTACTTATTGAATGAGTCTGTAGAGATTTTCAACCAAATGTGCAATCCTAGAGCAACTGAAGCGGATGTTCTATCAATGATCAGTATGAGTAGTGAGTTTGATGGTATTAAGTTTAGAGAAGAAGAATCATCTGAACTAACCAAACTATCAGAAGAATCTGTTGAGTGTCAAATAGGTGGTGCATTGGATACTGCTCAAGGTAAAACAAATGTTTTGCTACAAGCATATATTTCCCAGAGTAGAATATTTGATTCTGCCTTGAATTCTGATTCAAATTATGTTGCACAAAATGCCACAAGAATTTGTAGAGCATTGTTTTTGATTGGTATTAATAGAAGATGGGGTAATTTCGCTAAGGTAATGTTGGATATTTGTAAATCTATTGAAAAGCGTCTATGGGCTTTTGATCATCCCTTATGCCAATTTGATTTACCAGTTCCAATTATCAAGCAAATTAGAGAGAAAAATCCTTCAATGGATTATATGCTGGATTTAGAGCCAGAAGAAATTGGTGACCTTGTTCATAATAAGGGTATGGGTGGTAAATTATATAACTTGATTAGTAAATTCCCAAAAATTCTAATCGAAGCTGAAATATTCCCAATTACAACAAATGTTATGAGAATACATGTGAATTTGAATCCTGATTTTAAATGGGATTTTAGAGTTCATGGGGACGTTCAATTTTTCTGGGTATTAGTAGAAGAATCTGACAAATCCCAAGTTTTACATTTCGAGAAATATATTTTAAGGAAGTCACAATTGAGTTCAACTCATGAGATGGACTTTATGATACCACTGTCAGATCCATTACCACCACAAGTTGTTGTTAAGGTCATTTCTGATACCTGGATAGGATGTGAATCAACCTACCCGATTTCATTTCAACATTTAATTCGACCATATAATGAGACACTTCAAACTAAACTACAAAGATTAAAACCACTACCATTAACCGCATTACACAATCCATTAGTAGAATCAATATATCCTTTCAAGTATTTTAACCCAATGCAAACAATGACATTTCATACACTATACAATTCAAATAATAATGTTTTTGTGGGTTCTCCAACTGGTTCTGGTAAAACTGTTGTAGCCGAATTAGCTATATGGCATGCATTTAGAGACTTCCCTGGAAAGAAAATTGTATACATTGCACCAATGAAAGCTTTAGTTAGAGAAAGAGTTGATGATTGGAGAAAGAGAATTACCCCTGTTACAGGTGATCGTGTTGTAGAATTAACCGGTGATTCTATGCCTGACCCTCGTGATGTAAGAGACGCAACCATAGTCATTACCACGCCAGAAAAGTTTGATGGTATATCCCGTAATTGGCAGACTCGTAAATTCGTACAAAACATATCTTTGGTTATTATGGATGAAATTCATTTATTGGCAAGTGATCGTGGTCCAATTTTGGAAATGATTGTCAGCCGTATGAATTATATTTCATCTCAAACCCATAAACCTATTCGTCTATTGGGTATGTCTACTGCGGTATCGAACGCATACGATTTAGCTGGTTGGTTAGGAGTTAAAAGTGATGGGTTGTATAATTTCCCATCTAGTGTTCGTCCTGTACCATTAAACATGTATATCGATGGGTTCCAAGATAACTTAGCTTATTGTCCTTTGATGAAGACTATGAATAAACCTGCATTCATGGCCATCAAACAACATTCTCCGAAAAAACCTGCATTGATTTTTGTTTCTTCTCGTAGACAAACTAGATTAACAGCGTTAGATCTGATCCATTTGTGTGGTATGGAAGATAACCCAAGAAGATTTTTGAATATTGATGATGACCAAGAGTTGCAATATTATATATCTCAAATTACTGATGATACTCTAAAATTATCGATTCAATTTGGTATTGGACTTCATCATGCTGGTTTAGTAGAAGAAGATCGTGAGATATCACATCAATTGTTTCAAAAGAATAAAATCCAGATTTTGGTTGCCACATCTACATTAGCTTGGGGTGTTAATTTACCTGCTCATTTGGTTGTAATCAAGGGTACTCAGTTCTTCGATAAGAAGGTTCAAGGATACGTGGACATGGATCTTACAGATATTTTACAAATGATGGGTAGAGCTGGTAGACCTGCGTTTGATACCACAGGTACGGCTATCGTTTACACTCGTGAAAAGAAGAAAATGTTTTATAAACATTTCTTAAATGTAGGGTTTCCTGTCGAATCTTCTTTACATAAAGTATTGGAGGATCATTTGGGTGCTGAAATCAATTCAGGCACTGTGGGTAATAAGCAAGAAGCTATGGATTTTTTAAAATGGACATTTTTCTTCCGTAGAGCTCACCATAATCCAACTTACTATGGTATTATCGAAGATACCTCTACAGCTGGTATTCATAAACATATGAGTGAGTTACTTGACAGTAGTTTGGAGGAATTATTTGATTCACAGTGTGTTAATATGCACGGAAATGAAATAGAGCCTACTCCATTTTTGAGTATCTCATCGTACTATTATATTTCCCATAAAACAATCCGTACGCTATTAAATCAAATATCAAATAATGCTAGGTTTATAGATATTTTAAAATGGTTATCATTGGCAGAGGAATATAATGAATTACCTGTCAGAGGAGGTGAAACTATCATGAATGAAGAGATGTCAGCACAATCGAGATTTCCTGCGGAAACTATTTTTACAGGTCAATATGAATTGCCAATATATGATACTCATGTTAAGGCATTTTTATTATTGCAAGCTCATATGAGTCGTGTCGACTTACCTATTGCTGATTATATTCAGGATAGTGTTTCTGTTTTAGATCAAGCGTTACGTATTCTTCAAGCATTTGTTGATGTAGCAAGTGAATTAGGTTATATGGAAACTGTTTTGACAATTATAAAGGTTATGCAATGTGTTAAGCAAGGTTATTGGTACGAGGACGATCCAACTAGTGCTTTGCCTGGTTGTCAATTGAAAAGATTTAATGATACTGAATTTTCGGTACAAGGAATGCCTATCGCCACTGATAAAATTTCAAAGAAGACCAGTTTAGATGATATTGGTAGAATGGCACATGGTAAATTGAGAAATATGATTAATAGAATTGATGTAGTTCCTGCCGAAAATATAGCTGATTCTGAAGAGGAAGCAATTGAGAAAATTAAGAGAAAGTTTGTTAATGTTTGTCAGCGATTACCAGTTCTGGAAGATATTAAGTTTGATGAACAGGAAAATAGCGACAAGTTGACTCTAAAGGCTAAACATTTTGCCAAGAAATCTAATAGAGAATTTGAAGTATACTGTGATAAGTTTCCAAAAATTCAAAAAGAATCTTGGTTTGCTATTGCGTATAAAGGTTCTGAATTGTACATGATTAAAAGATGCCATCCAAAGCAGGAAAAAAATAATACTGTTACATTAATTTGTGACTTTATTGTTCCTGAAGAAATTAAAGGTAAGAAATTAAATTTCATGTTAATTAATGATGCTTTGGATTTGAGATATGATCTTGAACATAGATTATCTAAAGAAGAATAATCTTTTTTAATATAGTATATTTTTATTCGTATTCAATCTATAAACTGTTTAGACATATTAAAAATTTCGTAAATTATATATATAATGCTATTTTTACAAAAATCCATACATACACAAATATATATATATAAACATTTTGTAGTATTATCATTGTAAAGAAAGTATGAGAATATTTAATGTAACGCTCTTTAAAGATCGCATTAAATGTGGGTATCTTGATAGTCCAATAAGATATTTATTTATTTTAGTTAATATTAGTATTAATGTTTTTATTTGTGCTTGTTAATTTTTTTTTTGAAGTTTTTTTTATTTCTATATTATTATTTGAGGGAAAAAATAAAGTAAAGAAAGATTTAAGATTAAAATGTGTTCAAAATTATATTTTAATGTTATTATTATTATTATTTTTTATTTTTTTTACCAAATAAATTAAATTTCTTCTTCTTTTTCTTGTCACCCTCTCCTGCGCTTGATGTTTGAGGTTGATAAACGGCTTGTTCACCATACATTTGTGTATTTTGTTGATTCATACCATTATTATCATATGGATTTCCATTACCAAAAGTTGGGAAATCTGGTCTAACTCTAAACCCATATTGTGGAGTTTCTAATTGTTGAGCCCAAGTTGGATCACCCGATATAGCATATTCAAAACTTCTAATAGTATCTAATGGTCTTTCATCTCTGGCTCTTGTTGGATTCGAAATATCTGGTTGATTAATTGGTTGACCAAAAACATCATGCAATACGTCATGTTCATTATTATAGTATGATTGTCTATTCATATTATCATGGAAAGTATCAGCAGCTTGTTCGAAAGGTTGAGCTTCATGTACAGCATCTAAAATTGGATCAGAAACTGAAGCAGTTCTTACTTTTAATCTATCAGCATCTTCTTTTGAAACTTTGACATCTAAATGGCCACCATCACCATTACTAACATTGGATTTCTTTCTAAAATGCATCATCTTGACAGAATGTAAATTATTAAATGTGGGGTGGGGCTAGGGAAATTTTTCAGAGAATATTATATTATATTAACACACAAATAAAAAACCGTTTTAATTTTTTAAAATGTAACTATTTTAAGTAATATTTCCTTCTGCAACACTGTATCTGTTTTGTTTATTAAAAAGAAAACGACTGGATCTGGGGTAAATTCACCTATACTAAAAGCACGATAAATACACTGAGAAAATATAACAGTAGAACCAAATTTGAATATACCTTGTATATATATCTGTATTCCAAATAAATAATTCTTAGTTGTTTTTTAAATATTCTGTCACAAAATTATTTTGATCTGCATAAATATTGATCCCAATTTTTATAAAATTTTGTTTTGAAATATTCTTTTCTTTGTTATTTTATTTTATTTTTTTTTTTTTTTCAAAAATTTTGTGGTTTGGCACACGCCAAAAAAGAAACAAAAATCATTACGCGCCGCCTTTTCGTGTGGCGTGATGAGTATACGGTTTGCGAATTTAGCTTGGAGAGTATTAGTGAATGATTAGTTATTATATTATTATATTATTATATTACTACTATTATTCTATATTAAAGTATATATAAATAAGTTATGGGCGTATGTGCGTATGTATGTATGTATGTGTGGATGTGTTTTTTTGTTATTTTTTTTTGTGTGTGCGTCAGTTTGAATGGTGCTGGTGCTGGTGCAATTATAATTGAGAGCATCTTTCTGTGATGGTTTGTTTAATTGCAATTATTGCATTTAACAATTCATCTTTTGTTAATTCTGCATTGACACAAATTTTAATACTTGGCACAATTGGTAAACTTTCTTGTTTTAATACAAGAGAATTTCTTGTAATTAAAATATTATGATTACTTAATAAAAGGTCAACAATTGATTGTAAAAATTTTTCTTCTTCTTCATATTCATCGAATACTCTTGTTGTTACACATCTTTTTTGTAAGAAGGATAAATTTTCAAATAATTTTTCTTTTGTATAATTAAATTTTGCTGATCTAAAATTTTTTGTTAATTGGAAATGTAAAATTGGTGAATTTTCATTTGAAGTAATATCAATATATTTATTTAATTCAAAATCTGTTATAAATTCATTATTAATAAATTTTGATAATGAATTTAAATGTTGTACAGTTGAATTATCTTTATTCATTATTTCTAATACTTTTGAAACTGCTTTAATTGTATAAGCAGGTAATGAAGCAGAAAAACAATAAGCATTTGAACCAATATGTTGATGATATGACATAATATTATCACCTAGTACAAACCCACCAGATGAACCTAATGCAGTAGCCATTGAACCAATAGTAATATCAATTGATTTTGCTCTATCCATTTTATAAAATTCTGATAAACCACGACCTGTTGCACCCAATACACCTAAAGAATAAGTTTCATCAACAAATAATCTAAATTTCCATTTATTTTTCAATCTTGTTAATTCAGGTAATGGAGCAATATCACCAGAATTATGGAAAAGACCTTCAGTGACAATAAATTTTCTTGGAATAGCAGGTAAATTTTCTAATTTTTCAGATTCTGTAATTTCTCTAATTAATGAATCCAATGATTCCATATTATTATGTTCAAAATAATAAACAGTAGATCTACTTAATTGCAAAGCATTTTGTAAAGAGATTGAAATTTGATCATCAGCTACAATAACATCACCTCTCTTAGTGAAAGCAGGTAATACTGAAGCAGCAACACAGAAATCTTGTCCATATAATACAGCACCTTCTGTACCGAAAAAAGTTGCTAAATCATATTCTACAGTATAATGAACATCTTGATTACCATAAAAACCTGCAGGACCACAAGCACCAACACCATAATTTTTAATTGTATTTTTAACTTCATTTAAAACATCAATTGAAGAAGAAATTTGTAAAAAATTATTTGATGAAAGATTTAATACATTGTTAAATGATTCAATATCATTATTTCTTGTAAAATCAATAAATTTATTTACACCAGAATTTTTAATAATTGGAATTTTTGATAATCTCCAATATTGTTCTTCTGAAATTGGTGAATCATCAACAATTGATTCCGGTTCCCATTCATCAATTAAATTTTCAATTTCATTATTTGATAAATTATTCATTTTAAATTTTGAATTTTGTAAAGTTTTCTTTGATTGTGGTTTTGATAAATAGTAAATGATACCATAAATGATCAAACATATTTCCAATACAGTTCTATACGGGTCATCTTGATGAGACTTCTTCAAATACGAAATGAAATAATGACCACCAGGTAAATAATTATTTATAGCGAACACTAAGTAGGAATACGTAGATATTATAAACCTTGGAATAGGTATAGCATTTGGCAATACCTGAGGAATATGAGGCATGATATATGCGTATATGAGTTGATTGTGTGTATTACAATGAACAGTACGAATAGAAATAGTACAAACAGATACAACACAGAAACAAATACAGATATATATATATATTTATTTATTTATTTATTTATTTATTTATTTATTTATTTATTTATTTATATCTAAATTTCTTGTGTATTGTTTTATTTTTTTTTTTTTTTCTCTCTTGGTTCTAATTTTTATTTTTTATTTTTTAATTTTAACACGATCTAGGTAATAGCCCTGTTTAAAAAAAAAGTTTACCAGTGGTTCCTCCACCGGCGATATACCAAAATGAAAAAAGACAAACACCAAAGATACAAAAGATACAAAAGATACAAGTTATTAGATTTGTGCAAATACCGTTTACACTGAACAGGTTAGCAAGTTGCAGTAGTAGTAGTCGTGGTTGTAGTCGTGGTACTAAATATTGCAACACACTTGACAATCAGAGTGAATGAGTGAAGTTGCAACACCAACACTAACAGCAACAGCAACAGCCTTCTTATTACTTGCAATGCAACATAGCATAGTGAAAGAAACAAATTGGGCTTGTGTTATAGTATGGAGAAACGGTAGAGCATATTAAAAATTTGTTATGTATGGTACACCGGAACGAGGGGAGCGGTGTGTGGGCGCACAATAGGGGCCACCTCGTTGTGAGTGATGGCCTTGAACACTATACTATACTATACTATACTATACTATACTATACCTTACACTCTACCATATACTATATACCTTGTGTGTGGCAGATACGATCTTATGTTTTAAGAAGATGTGTGCAATATCATTCACTAGCTTTCTCATTGGCAAGCAATTGAATATACCACACTGAACCGATTCAACGAGCATCAAATAATTGTATAGTAGAGTATCACTTCCACCAGATCACAATTCTCACATAGCTAAGTAAGTAAATATGTATGTGTGTGTGTGTATGTGTGTATGTACTTCCCCTTTGTGTGTGTCCCTTATCACTTTGTACTGTAATGTGGTTCGGCTGGACCGTTACCCGGTGTTAGAACAGGGAGTGAGGAACCACAAAAACAAGGAGTAAGCTATAAGCTATAAGCTAAACTTAGGTTAGGTTAGGTAAATCTTTTAGTACACAATTTAAAATAAAAGGGTTTTTCTTATCTATGGAGGCCTGTTTGGAGTATATAAGATAAGGATTTACAACTTTTTACAAATGTTTGGTATATAAAGAGAAGTGCTATTGCTTGTATACACATATAAATACTATCCTATATTGATATAACAGAGTACCCGTACCCACACTCTGTGCATTCGTTAAGTTCTACTATTACAACAAGATGAAAGTACAGTGTATTTTTAATATACTATTTGTAATCTCTATTGCAAATGCATTCACTATTCCAGAACAGTTTAATTTCTTTAATAACAAAAAACAACATTCAGATGATATTAAATTGAATTCAAATGTATTGAATTTTATTCACAATGCAATTGATAAATTAAATTTAAATTACCAATCCACATTAAACACTTTTTTAAATAATAAAGATTTAATCAAATATTGGAATGGATTAACAAATTTTGAATTAGATAATTTAGATTTAAATTTAATTTCAAAACCAATTTCAAAAATTAATCAAATTCCAAAAGAAAATTGGGATTTTATCATTAATGAAAATATTGATAATGAAAATTATCAATTAAGAATTAATAAAATTAAAAATCCAGAAATTTTAGGTATTGATCCAAATGTAAAACAAATTTCAGGTTATTTAGATGTTGTTGATGAAGATAAACATTTCTTTTATTGGTTTTTCGAAAGTAGAAATGATCCTGCAAATGATCCAATCGTTTTATGGTTAAATGGTGGTCCAGGTTGTTCTTCAATGACTGGTTTGTTTTTTGAATTAGGTTCTTCTTCAATTGATGCAAAATTAAAACCAATTTATAATGAATTCTCTTGGAATTCAAATGCTTCGGTTATTTTCTTAGATCAACCTGTTAATGTTGGTTTTTCATATTCAGGTTCTTCAGGTGTTTCAAACACAATTGCTGCATCAAAAGATGTTTATGCATTTTTACAATTATTTTTTAAAAAATTCCCACAATATCAATCAAATGAAAGTCAAACTTTCCATATTGCTGGTGAATCTTATGCTGGTCATTATATTCCAGTATTTGCTTCAGAAATTTTAAAACATTCTCCAGAAGAAAGATCATTTAATTTATCTTCTGTAATGATTGGTAATGGTTTAACTGATCCATTGAATCAATATCCATATTATGAACCAATGGCTTGTGGTAAAGGTGGTGCAGAATCTGTATTATCTCCAGAAGAATGTGATTCAATGAATTCAACTTTAGATAGATGTCTTTCATTAATTCAATCATGTTATGATTCAAAATCTGTTTGGTCTTGTGTACCTGCTTCAATTTATTGTAATAATGCTCAATTAGCTCCATATCAAAAAACTGGTAAAAATGTTTATGATATTAGAAAAGATTGTGGTAATAGTAATTTATGTTATGATGATTTACAAAATATTGATGATTATTTAAATTTAGATTATGTTCAAAAAGCAATCGGTGCAGAAGTTGAAAATTTCCAATCATGTAATTTTGATATTAATAAAAATTTCTTATTTAATGGTGATTGGATGAAACCATATCAAACTGCTGTAACAGAATTATTAAATAGTGATTTACCTGTATTGATTTATGCTGGTGATAAAGATTTTATTTGTAATTGGTTAGGTAATCAACATTGGACAAATGAATTACCATGGAAATATTCTAAAGAATTTAAAAATCAACCAATTAAAAAATATTCTTCATATTTAAATGGTCAAAAACATGCAGGTGATATTAAATCATATAAGAATTTCGCATTTTTAAGATTATTCGATGGTGGTCATATGGTTCCATATGATCAACCAGAAAATGCATTAAGTATGTTAAATGACTGGATTCATGGAAATTATGAATTATAATAATAATATTTACATTATGTTTTTTTAAATTTTCCAAAAAAAAATAAAAATATAAAAATAAAAAAAAGTCTTTCTTAACCCTTCCCCCACTTCACCTATTTTTATTCGTTCACTTTTATTAATCTATATATTCATAGATAATATTACACTTTTTTAAATAAGAATAACTAAATAAACTACTTTAAATATAATACCCTCTTATGTTAATTAATTACCTTAATTATCTATATAATAAACCACTATTTCTTACACTAAAAAACGATCATATCTTTTTTTATTTTTTAGAAAATTTAAAAAAAAAATGTAAATATCTTCTAAGAGGCGGTAACCATTTGATTACTTTTAATACTTAATGTTAACAGGAATGTTAATTGTATATTCGTGTTTATAAGTAACTGTTAATGATTTGCTAGTAAGTACTTATCGGTATATTCTATAAGACATTAATACAGTACATTTACATTACAAAAACACTCATCGTTTTAGAACAATGTCAGAAAAATCACAACAAGAAGATAAAGGAGTCGTTGAAAAAAGAGTGCCTCAAATATGGACAATGTTAGTCTATATTGCTTGTTCTTTAGCTTTAATTGCAGCTGTCGAATATTTTAAATATTCTACTAGAATCAATTATGAATGGTTTCACTGTACTCCATTGAAAGAACAAGTTGGTGGTCCATCTTCTTCGGTTATTAAATTATGGTCAGTTGGTGGCCCAAGTTGTGATAAAAGAGGTGAATTTAAAACTTTAGTTAAAAGAATAACAAGAGATTATGAACCAAATGAAGAGCATTTATCTTACTGTTTTATTGAAAACTTAGATGTTCCACATATCCATTATCCTGTTGAAAATGGTAATAAAGGTGAACCAGGTTATATTGCTTATGTAGGCTACAATACTGATGCTGCTTTGGTTGAAGAAATGTGTGGTGATTCACAAATTTTCCATATTTAATTTAATTATTTCATTTAATGCATTAGGTAGTTTTTCCTCCCCTCCTCCTCCTATTTTCTATTTTTTTCTCTCTCTCTTTACATAACTTAAATAAACACCAAATATATACAGTACAGTTTATTTATGTGACCTCTTTATATATATAAATCAAGACAAATATATATAATTAAATTCATTTTATATTATATTTCAAGTAATTTATTCACGGCTATTGTATACAATAATTTTGACTTTAATCAACTATCGCGTATTTTTGAAAAGTGATAAAATATAATATAATATATATGATAAAATAGTAAACTTTTTACAATAAATGCTAGTGAAAGAGACATTAATTGGAACAAAAACCTCAGAGTCAATTGTGAAATCATGCAAGTATTAATTGATAAGGCTAATCATGGTGGTTATTTCACTGCAAATACTGAAAAAGTACAACATTGGAGTTATGATTGGTTCACTCCAACAAAACAAATAGAAAATAACACAAATGAAATGAACATGAATTCAAATGAATTGGAATCAAATAATAATAATATAGAAAAATACCCTTTCAAATATAAGACATGGTTAAAATCAGAATCTACTGAATCTTCCACTGATAATCAAAATGATCAACTGGATGTATTAAATTTATCCCTATATGATAGAACTAAAAAATCTATTGATTCCAATAGTGTACCAAACCAAGTTGGTGATAAAGATAGTTTAACTATGGCTGATATTAGAGGAGCTGTCGGTGGCAGTGGCTCTATACCAGGATTATCTAAATCAGATGCCCCAGGTACCAATGCAGATGCAACTAATCCAAATACAATTACTGCAACTGAAGGTGAAGAAGCTAAAAAGGATCAAGTACCAGTTCCAGATGGTGATGTCGAAATGACTAACCAAGAAACTGCATCTCCGGCAGTTGATTCTCCAGCAGTTGATTCTCCAGCCGTTGAATCTCCAGCCGTTGAATCTCCAGTAGTGGAATCTCCAGCAGTGGAATCCCCAGGAGTAGAATCCTCAGTCACAGAAACTCCAACAATTGCAACCCCAGAGGTGGAAAATACAGAAATCGAACCCACTCCAGATGCAGATAAAAGCATAGTTGACAATGATGGGGATGTCAGTATGTCTGAAAATTAATTGGGGAATAAATAAATATATATAATGTAATATTATTAATTAATATAAATGCAGAAACTACTGGGAATATGTCATGTTTTTCTTTAGTAATTATTTGATATTAAAAAAAATGTATCCAAAGTCTGTTTAAAAAGTATTTAAAATATATAATTTGGTGAGAGGAAGCTATGAATTAAATAGTAACTTTTATGCTTGTATTGAAACTAGTAATCGGCACAATTGTAAATACCTATATCCACAGCCGATTTTGCATTTGAACCGGCATCTTTATTTAAAGCTCTAACTCTCTCTAACTCTAATAAATAACCATCTTCAACACCGGTAACATAATTTCCTGTAAACACACCAACTTCAAATTTATCAATGGTATCAGTTTTACAACAATCGATCAAGTCCTCTAATGATTGATAAAACACTCTATCACATTTTATTTCATCAGCAACTTCATCATCTGTTCTATTGTAGGCAATCAAATTTTTCGTATCCGTTAAATCAATACCATAAATATGATTATAACGTATAGCAGGAGCAGCAGATGCAAAGTAGATCTTAGTAGCTCCTGATTCCCTGGCCATATTGACAATTTCCATTGAAGTTGTACCACGAACAATAGAATCATCAACTATTAGAACTTTTTTCCCTTTAAATTCAGATTCCATTGGGTTTAATTTACGTCTAACGGATGAAACACGTTCTCTTTGATTTGGCATAATAAAAGTTCTACCAACATATCTATTCTTAACAAAACCTTCTCTGTATGGTTTCTTTAATGTGTTTGCACATTGTAACGCACAAGTTCTTGCCGTATCAGGGACTGGTATAACAACATCGATATCGTCTATATCAAGTTTTGTCAAAATGTTTTCTGCTAATTTAGTACCCATTGCTAACCTTGTGTGATAAACAGAAATACCATCCAATACACTATCTGGTCTTGCAAAATAAACATATTCGAATACGTCCGGTCTATATGAATTAATTGGTACAACTTGTTTGAATTGTGGTGGTTCTTTTGAACAATCTTTTGGTATTATGACAGCTTCACCAGGTTTTAAATCTCGGAATGTAGTGAAATTGTGTGCTTTTAATACAACACTTTCAGATGCAATCATATAATCTTTTGTACCATCTGTATTTAATCTTTCACCAAAAAGCAATGGTCTAATACCATTTGGATCTCTAAAACCAAACATTGCAAAACCTGCTAACATACCCACACATGCATAACCACCACGACATTGTCTATATACCCCTTCTAACGCATGAAATACATCATCATTATTAACTCTATATTTATTATGTTTCTCCAATTCAGCAGCAAAAACATTTAATAATAATTCAGAATCACTATCCGTATTAATATGTCTATGCACATCTTCATCCAAATAACGTTTTAATGAAATCGTATTTACAAGATTACCATTATGGGCTAAACTAATACCATATGGACTATTAACATAAAATGGTTGAGCTTCAGAATTAGCAGAAGAACCTGCTGTTGGATAACGTAAATGAGAGATACCCATAGAACCTGCTAAACCAGCAACTCTAGCTTCAGTGAATACTTCACGAGCCATACCGTTACCTTTACATTGGTAGAATCTACCATGAGAACCACAAGTAGTCATACCTGCAGCATCTTGACCTCTATGTTGCAAAAAAATCGAACCATCACATAACTCCGAAGCAACAGGACTGTCTTGATCAGCTAAAGCTATACCTAAAATACCACACATCTTTTCCTTAAAACTGACGTGCTTGCTAATAATATAGTAATACCGTAATTAATATATATAAAGATCAGATAATATATATATATATCTATTATTTTTTAACTCTGCTATTGAAATATTGCCTCTTCACAAGGGTTTTATAACGAAAAAAACGCAACAGCAAAATGACTACGATAGCAGATCTACTTAAATAAAGTACACTGTATATTTAATACACCCACTAAATAATCCATTAATGCATTAATGCACTAATCAAGACAAACATCTACACCAAAACTAAACAACAAATTAATCATCCCTTTATATACTGTACTCAAAATTAATAATCAATCAATCAATCATCCTGCAATTTTAAAATTGATATCGCGTGCAATTTTTCAATATTGGAAAAGAGTCAGAAACTGCAAACTGCAACCTATAATGGTTATATAGAATGAAATAAAATGTGCTGAACTAATAGATGTGAGGGTGTTGGATCTAGTATTTATTATTGTCATTGGTCATTAATGCATGCCCTTTGTGAATATTTCACATCGTTTACAAAGACGTATATAAAAATATAATATAATCAAATATATACATATATATATATATATGTGTGTGTGTGTGTGTGAGTGTGTGTAAATTATCTATGATTGATTTAAATTGTCTATTACTATCTTTCTTAGTTCTGTACTACTCATCTTTTCACTCCATTCATCTTCTTCTCTTCCACCTAGTACATTAACTACACATATTTCTAGTGGTTTCATTCCCTTGGATACTCTTGTCTTGTTAACGAATTCTCCACCGCTAATAGTTTCTCTGCTTACAATCAATGCTTCAATTTCAGGAACGGTACCAGTAGGTCCACACACATCTTTCAATGGCAATATTTCTAACTTTAACGATGGTTTTAATGTTTTTAAAAAAGTTGTTACATTCAGGCATCGAATATCAAATGTTTCCAAATATTCTTTGTATTTTTTATTAACAAGTAATTCTTCCACCGTTAAACCAATTATTAACCGTTTGGCAGTTAGATAACTGGATATGCTCAATAGAATTTTATGGCCATCATGTATATGGTCAAAAGTGCCACCTAATGCACTAACTTGATACTTATTGAAATCACTAGCTGTAACAGTAGTTTCTTCACTATCAAGCGAATGTAAACCATCTATAATAGGTTCATCAAATAATTCATATTTTTGAGAATTGAATAAGTTTCTTTGTTCTGTATTACTAATATATAATTTATCCCAACTTAAACTGTCCTTATTAAATGCACCAAAATATATATTTATAGGTAACATGTGTAATGACTTCTTCAATAGAATATCTCTACTGATACTATACAGTTTCCCCAGAGTTTCATCCAAAGAAATGTGAGACGAAAAATCATTCATCAATATGATATCTAATTCACCTTTACTTGGATCATCTAGCATAATATCTTTCAAACATTCTTCAAATATAGTAGTCGTTGCATTGAAATTCAACCTGCTTACTTGTTCAAATACAACACCGATAGTAACCATTATGTATTGTTTTTAAGTCGTTATTATAAGTATTAGTTAATAATACTGTTGGGTTGTTTATTTATCAAATAAACCTTTGTCATCATCTCTTTTATACTTATTTTTATATAAGTTGTTACTTACCACAGCACAGTACGATGCTTTATCGAAAAATATTTTAAAGGCGAGTTAGATAGAAAATGCTATAAAACGTTTTATTGTGTGAAATAAAAATATCATCGCATCGCAACTAATAATGTTCTTTTAATCTGATAAAACCCAGTATATCTCTATCAGGAATAGTACTATTATAGTATAATAGTAAGTGCAAATATGGATAAGGACTCTGTTAATGATGTCGAGTTCCAAAAAGAAAATTGGGGGATGATGAGAAGTCATCTAGATGATATTATAAAACATCTAAATGAAAAAAATGTTATTGATTCTTTTAAGCAGTTGTTTGATGTAAACTTATTATTAGGTCAAGATATTCTAGTCAAATTAATACTGACATACCAACTTCGAAATGATCAAGCAGTGGTATATTCTGCTTTGATTACACTGGTTAATTCAGATATTCCAACAGTCGGTATTACCTTATCGAAAGAAGCAACAGCATTGTTTATTCGAGGTTATAACGACAGAGACAATCGAATAACTTATCATATGATATCATTAATTACACAACTATTTAATTATAGTGTTATTCACGAGGTTGTGATATTACAAATTTTGCATTTATTATTAGAAGATTTGGATAACGGATCTATTGATATTGTTATATTTCTGTTTAACCAATGTGGTAAACAATTATTAGAAATTAGTAAAAACATTCATAATAAAATATTTGAGAAGTTGAGGGAAGTACTACAAGAAGGTAACTTGCCTCCAAACTCACGTATCTCGTTGGAAGCATTATTTGAATTAAGGAGCAATAACTATAACATCAAAGATAGTTCATTATTACCAATTCCTCAACATAAACTCAATACACATACATTTATGATCGATGTTGACAAACAGGTTATAACTCAAGATCTAGGAGAATTTAAATATCGTCAAGAATACTTAAAATTAGAAGATTCATTCTCTATATTAAAAGAAGAAGTATTATCAAAGTACATTGAAAAAGCTGAAGATGCAGATATAAGTGTCATAGAAGATAGAACTGGTACAGGTGATGTGGAATTTAAAAAGAAAATATATCTTGTGTTGAAAAGTTCATTATCTGGGGATGAAGCTGCACACAAACTATTAAAACAAAGAATTAATGACAATGAAAAACATAAAGTAGTGGATGTTGTTATTAGGTCAAGTATTCAAGAATCAACATATTCAAAATTTTATGGAATACTTGTAGAAAGATTATTGATAAGTCATAAGTCATGGAAACCTGCATTTGAAAAAAATTTTAACGAGAATTATTTAAATGCTAGTGAATTTGAACCAAATCAACTAAGGATAATTGGTAAATTGTGGGGTCATGTTTTATCTTCGGATTATATAGGTTTTGAACTTTTCTCCATTGTTCATTTAAATGAAGAAGAAACTACACCGGCTGGAAGAATTCTAATAAAATATATTTTCCAAGAATTAGTTGCCGATATTGGAATAGAAGAATTGAAACTTAGATTGAATGAAGACTATATTAAGCCATTTTTAGTGAATATGTTTCCAACAGAAGATTTGGAAGATATAAGATATTCTATCAACTACTTCACTGCTATTGGATTAGGTTCTTTAACAGAAGGAATGAGAGGGAAATTAAATATTGTAGAGGATGAAATACGCAAAGAAAAACTCGAAGAAGAAAAAAAGAAAGATGAAATATATCAAAAAATAAGGAATCAAAGAATAGCGGCCAGTACTCAATCAAGGTATCAACCACAAAAATCTCCATTGACCGAACATGCAAGAAATCCAAATACACAACATACTCGAGGCAGATCTAGGACTCCACCAAGAAGAAACAGATCAAGAACGCCACCTAAAAGAACTAGATCCAGGACTCCACCAAGGCGGAATAGATTTAAAAGTCAAAGAAGAGAGGAATAATCTTTTCAAGGTTTCAGTTTATAGAGAGAAAACTTTATATTTCATAGATATACATATATGTACTATTTAGCAACTTAAAACTATACAGCTATAATATGATATATACACTTGCCAATCAACGACAATAGTACAATATCTTCAGATCAACGAATAATTAATAATAAAAGATAGAAAAGGGTATCAGGTGGTAATTAAACCTTGCCTTAAACTTGACATAGAAAAAAAATAAAGGTAAATGTTGAAAGTAAAAAAACAATAGGGACATTGATTAGTATTAGTGTTAATATTCAGTCGAGTATTCCTCTCCTTACAAGGTCCTAAAAGAATAAAATTGAAGGAAAAAAAAGAGAACAAAGAATTAGATATAAATTACAAGTTAATGCATTTATTCAGAAGATAAAATACCCCAGTATTTTTCAGCGTTGTATGAACCATCAGATTTCCAGTAATCGTTGAAAGCAGTGAATAAAATAACATCATCACCACAACTAGATTTAATGGAAGAGATAGCAGCTTGTTGGTTAGCTTTAGATGGGACGGCGACACCACAGTTGTCACCCTTTGATGGCCAACCAGATTCAGTGACTAAAACTTCCTTGGCACCACCACAAGCAGACCAAACTCTTTGAATTTGTAATAAGACCCAAGAACCAGCATCTTCAGCAACAGTGTATTCATCGAAGAAAGCATGAGCGTTAACAGCCATGTAATCAGAGTATTGACATAATTCAGGGTTGTTAATAACAGCAATGAAAGTATCAACAGAAACGACGGAACCAGAGTAACCAGCAGCGGTTAAAGCAGTTCTACCGGTAGAAATGTAAGCACCGACTTGGGCAGGAGTGGCAGAACCACCGTTAACTAATTCATTACCAATAGAAACGGTAGTAACATCATCCCAAGAACCGTAAGCAGAAATAGCAGCGGCCATGGTGGAGACACCAGATTCAATTTGGTCAACGTAGTAAATACCTAAGAATAATTTTTGGTTAGCACCTTTACCTTTTAAGACGTTGGCAACTTGGTCACAATCGACACCGTATAATCTAATTAAAGAGAAGTCTTGTAATTGAGCTAAATCAGAAGCAACTTCAGATTCAGTTTTACATAAACCAGCATCAGTGTATGGAGAGTAAGTAATACCCTTGGCACCAGCACCTAAATCAGAAGATGATGAAGATGAAGATGAGGTGGAAGCAGCTGAAGTGGCAGCGGCGGCGGCAGCAGCTGAAGTAGAAGTGGATTCTACGACAACAGCAGCATCAACATTAGCTTCAACAGCAGCGGCAACAGCAGCAGCAGTAGTAGCAGCTGGGGTGGCAGCAGCTGGGTTTAAGACAGCTCCATCTGGACCAACAGTAACTTGAACAGTAACTTGGTTGTTAACGGTAGTGGTGACAACATCACGTTTGTTTTTGTGTTGATGACCAGCTGGGGCAGCAACAGCGGCACCTAATAAAGATGCAGTAGTTAATAAAGTAGAGAAACGCATTTTTTTTTTAATAATATTTTGAAAAGATAATTAGTACGACAATAAAAAACGAAAAAAATTTAAAATTAAAACTTAATATAATAAAGAATGAATAACTAGTTGGTTAGTTTTGTTTTTTGAAAAATTTTTAATTAATCAGTATAGTTTTTTTATTGAAGAATTTCCTTGATGTATTGAAAGAAAGAAAGAAAAAAAAAAGAGAGAACTATATATTATATATAAGGTATAAATAATAAGAAGAACGTCTATTAATAGATAGAAGTTATATATATATATATATATATATATATATATCTAGAAAACTAATAATAACGAAGAAAGAAAGAGAAAAAAAAAGATAAACAACGAATTAAATATATAAAGATTTATGGAATTAGAATTTTACAGAAACGAAAAAAAAAAAAATAATTATATGTTTACTCTTACGAAAAGTGAAAATTTTACAAACACAATGAATGAGTATATATTTTTTCCAGTTTATTATGGATCGTGTATAAAACTATATCAAGTATAAAGGTAAAATACACAGAACTTTTCTTAAAAAACTTGTGTATATATTTTTTTTGAAAATCTTCGAACCATGTTTAAAAAAAAAAAAAGATATTTACCCATGTATATATCTTTTGCTACTTAGTCCCGGTTTAGATATTCCTAAAACGGTTGAACGAACCAATGCGGTAAGTCGATTTGATTTGAAGTTTGTATGTTGTTTTTATACGTGTCAGTTAGACTCAATCGTAGAAAGCATGAAAATCATTGTACCGTGGCCTAGGTAGGGAGATTACTTAGGGGCAATTCCAGTTCCAGAGAATCCAGGTGAGAAGAGGAACCGTCCAAAGACGGTATGATATGACCCAAAACGGAAAAAATCTTGAAAAAATGCAGAAGAGATATTTTGATTTAATTTAATCTGATGCGATATCCGAAAGAGTAAGAGAGAGAGAGAGAGAGAAAATAAAAAAGAAAGAAACGACAAATAAAAATCACTTTACGTTAACGCGGGTAAGAAATTTAAAAAGATTTTCACGAAAAATAAAATGATTTGGTGGGAATCAGAAGGGGGGGGGGGCAGTACTTAATATCATTTTCAGAATAGTAGGCTAGCAGTAGAGTAACTCTTTTTTTTTGGGCTACCGTTTATAGCGATTCCAGGTCGTTTCTGGATCTGGAACTGGAACCTAGAAATTCTCATTTGCTGTTTACTATTGAAATTTCTTAAATGGGTGTAAGGGAAAATGGGGATTTGGGCACCGTTTGAAATGATGCTATGGTATTTGTTGCTCCTAATGTTTGGTTTTTATTTTTTTTCTCTTCATCTCGTGTACTTTTTTCTGTAAACAGTCACTTTTTCTTTTACAGATATTTTCCATTTACTGTATACGCGTTTTAATCTTCCCTCTTCCCTTCCCCCACTCCCCACTTCTTCTAGCATATACGGTGCACTGTTGCTAGGTATCACATGTATCATGCAAACACGCTATATGTATTTATTCATTGTACTACTTACTTTACTACTCTTTTAGGGGCCACGTGGTATCTTTTTTTATTTTTATTTTCTTGTGCAACCGGGGTCATAAAATATGGAAGTCGGCTTATATTTGTAAAAATCTATTTTTTACTTCTTGCACTGTAGTATCGTGGTGAATGATGAAAAAAGATAAACGCCGGTATATATGATATTTGTGTTTTAGTGAGTCGTGTTCTCCGTATATTATGATAAAGTGTGTTAATCATGTGACTGTTTTTATTAGTTTTTTTTTTAAATTTTTTGTGTCAATTAAAAAAAATAAAAGAATTTTGGAAATTAGCCGCCGAGGAAAAATTACATAGACCTTTTCCTTATTTTGAAGCGAAAGGAGTGAAATGATTCTATTACACTTTTGAGGATTTTCTCCTTTCGATAAAATATAAACCTTATTTAATATATAGTTTATAATCGTATTCTTCTTTTATCAAAGTATATTATATTATATTCTTGTCTTATAAATATATACAGGTATAAGAAAATCATATTGAACAATGAGTGAAGATAAGTATTCTGATGAAGCCAGTTCTGGTATTTCATTGACAGATGTAGATTATCCAGCTTGGTGTCAAGATGATGAAGTACCGGTGACCAAATTAGAAATTAAAAACGTCTTTGAAGAATTAACTGTAAAATTTGGTTTTCAACATTCATCAAAAGAAAATATGTACCAACATCTGTTATCACAATTGGATTCAAGAGCAAGTAGAACAAATCCCCAAGCTGCTTTATTATCTTTACATGTTTCATATATTGGTGGTGAACAAGCTAATTTTAGAAAATGGTATTTTGCAGCACAATTAGATCTAGATGAAGAGATTGGTTTCCAAAACATGAAATTAAGTGGGAAAGCAAAATCAAGAAATAATAAAATGGCTAAAAAAAGAGGAATCTCGATTAAAAAACAAATAGAAGAATGGAAACAAAATGAAGTAGAATTTATTAATAATCATCCAAAAATTACATTAACAACTGAACAATTTAATGAAAAAAATAATTTGAAAACTGCAGATTATAAATGGAAATTAAAAATGAAGCAACTAACACCATTAGAAATGATAAGACAAATTGCATTATACCTATTATGTTGGGGGGAAGCTAATCAATTACGATTTACACCGGAATGTCTTTGTTTCATTTATAAATGCGCTTTAGATTATGATAATTTTAAGAATTCAATTACTGGGAAAAATGATCAAATAAATAAATCAAATTTACCTGAATATTCATATTTAAATAATGTAATCACTCCATTATACATGTTCTTGAAAACACAAGTTTATAAAAAAAAATCAGATGGAAGTTGGAAAAGAAAAGAAAATGATCATAAAGATATTATTGGTTATGATGATGTTAATCAATTATTTTGGTATCCAGAAGGAATTGAAAGAATTATATTGAAAAATGGGAGTAGATTGGTTGATCAACCTTTAGAAAATAGATATCTTTTATTTAATGAAATTGAATGGGATAAAGTATTTTATAAAACCTATAAAGAAACAAGAAGTTGGATGCATAGTTTCACAAATTTTAATCGTTTTTGGATAATTCATTTATCATCTTTTTGGTTTTTCACTTCCTTTAATGCACCTGCACTTTATACAAAAAATTATATTCAATTATTAAATAATCAACCTACTATACAATCAAGATTGTCCGCTATTGCTTTAGGTGGTGCAGTATCTTGTATAATTCAGATTGTTGCCACAATTTTTGAATGGAAATTTGTTCCCCGCGAATGGCCTGGCGCACAACATTTAAGTCAAAGATTAATTGGATTAATAATTTGCTTTATTATTAATGTTGGACCTTCAATATATATATTTGGATTTTTTGAATTAGATGTTCATTCTAGAACTGCTTTCATAATTTCAATTGTTCAGTTAATTGTTGGAATTTTAACAACATTATTCTTTGCAACAAGACCCTTGGGTGGGCTATTTAGATCGTATCTTAAGAAAGGTAAAAGGAGAAGAAGATACATATCTTCACAAACATTTACTGCTTCTTTCCCAAAATTAACTGGCCGTAGTAGATGGTTTTCATATGGCCTCTGGTTTTTTGTTTATCTAGCAAAATTCATTGAATCTTATTTTTTCCTTACATTATCTCTGAGAGATCCAATAAGGGTTCTATATATAATGGACATGTCAAGGTGTAATGGAGATGTATTTTTAAAAATGTATCTTTGCAAGTATCAACCAAAAATCACTTTAGGATTGATGATTCTTACTGATTTAGGTTTGTTTTTCTTGGACACGTACTTATGGTACATTATTTGTAATTGTATTTTTTCAATTATTCTTTCATTTTCATTGGGAACATCTATACTGACACCTTGGAAAAATATCTATTCAAGATTACCAAAGAGAATATATTCAAAGGTATTGGCTACCTCTGAAATGGACACAAAATATAGACCCAAGATATTAATTTCTCAAATTTGGAACGCAATCATTATATCAATGTATAGAGAACATCTTTTATCGATTGAACATGTCCAAAGATTGTTGTATCAACAAGTAGATTCAATGATCTTAGATAAAAAAACTTTAAAATCACCAACCTTTTTTGTAGCCCAAGATGATTCAACATTTAAATCAATGGAGTTTTTTCCTAATGACTCAGAAGCAAAAAGAAGAATTTCATTTTTTGCACAGTCTTTATCAACTCCAATTACTGAACCAGTACCTGTAGAATGCATGCCAACATTTACAGTTATGATACCACATTACTCGGAAAAAATTCTATTAAGTTTAAGAGAAATTATAAAAGAAGAATCTTCAAAAACAAGAATTACTGTCCTTGAATATTTAAAACAATTACATCCTACAGAATGGCAATGTTTTGTAAGGGACACAAAGTTATTGAAAGTGGAAAAAGATGCATTGACCAACAACAGAAAAGACACTAATGAATCACAAAGAGATAAACCTACAATTCAGGAAGAAGGATTTGTGAATGATATAGAAAATAGTCCCATATCAGAAGATGAAAAACTTGGCCATATTGATGATTTAATACAGAATAAAATAAATGATCTCCCATATTATTATCTTGGTTTTACTTCTTCTGAATCGTTTTATACTTTAAGGACTAGAATATGGTCGTCATTAAGAACCCAAACATTGTATAGAACCATTTCAGGCTTCATGAACTACTCAAAGGCAATAAAATTGCTATATAAAATTGAAAATCCATCTTTACTTCAATTATACTCAAATAATATAGAAGCTTTAGAGACAGACTTGGAAAATATGTCTAACAGAAAATTCAAGATGTTAGTGGCAATGCAGAGATATTCAAAATTTAACCAAGAGGAGAAGGAAGTGACAGAATTATTATTAAGAACGTATCCGTCGATGAATATTTCTTATTTACTTGAAGAAATGCACCCTGATTCAAATGAAATTGAATATTATTCCTGCTTAACAAATGGTTATTCTAAAGTGGATGAAATAACTGGTTTACGTGAACCAATTTTCAAAATAAAACTTTCTGGAAATCCAATTCTAGGCGATGGTAAGTCTGATAATCAAAATCATTCTATTATATTTTATAGAGGGGAATATATACAAGTAGTAGATGCTAACCAAGATAATTATCTTGAAGAATGTTTGAAGATTAGATCTGTTTTAAGTGAATTCGAAGAATTAGATGTTATTAGTGCAATGCCATATATACCTGGAATCGAATATGAAGAAGAAGATTCTCCAGTCGCCATTGTCGGTGCCCGAGAATATATATTTTCCGAAAATATTGGAGTTTTAGGAGATATAGCCGCTGGAAAAGAACAAACATTTGGTACTTTATTTGCAAGAACATTAGCTGAAATAGGTGGAAAACTTCATTATGGCCATCCCGATTTTATCAATGGTATATTTATGACAACAAGAGGTGGTTTATCGAAAGCTCAGAGAACATTACATTTAAATGAAGATATTTATGCAGGAATGAATGCAATATGTCGTGGGGGTAGAATTAAGCATAGTGACTATTACCAATGTGGGAAGGGAAGAGATTTGGGATTTGGCTCAATATTAAATTTCACTACAAAAATTGGTGCTGGAATGGGTGAACAACTCCTTTCTAGAGAATATTATTATTTGGGTACACAATTACCAATAGATAGATTTCTTTCTTTTTTTTATGCACATCCAGGGTTTCACCTCAATAATTTATTTATATCACTGTCACTTCAATTATTTTTCTTACTACTTTTAAATTTAGGGGCCTTGAATAATGAAATTATAATATGTGACTACAATAAAGATGCACCAATCACAAATTTAGAAAAACCAATTGGTTGCTATAATTTACAACCAGCACTACATTGGGTTTCAATTTTTGTATTATCAATTTTCATTGTGTTTTTTATTGCCTTTGCTCCTTTACTGATTTTAGAATTATTAGAAAAAGGTATTTGGAAGACAATTGCAAGGTTTCTACATCACTTATTCTCGATGGCACCACTGTTTGAAGTTTTTGTCTGTCAAGTATACGCAAATTCTCTATTAACCGATATTACTTTCGGAGGTGCAAAATATATATCTACTGGTAGAGGTTTTGCCATCACAAGAATTGATTTTTCCATTTTATACTCTCGTTTTGTTATAATTTCCATATATTCGGGATTTCAAGTTTTTATGATGCTATTATTTGCGACTGTTACCATGTGGCAACCGGCCTTATTATGGTTTTGGATAACTGTTATTTCAATGTGCTTCGCTCCTTTTATTTTTAATCCTCATCAATTTTCTTTCTCAGAGTTTTTTATAGATTATAGGAATTTTATTCATTGGCTTTCTGCTGGTAACAGTAAATATAAAAAAGAATCATGGGCAACCTTTGTTAAAACTTCAAGATCGAGATATACAGGTTATAAGAGGAAGATAATAAATGATAATTCTGAACGTGACCAAACTGACTCCAAAAAAGCCAGTTTTAGAAATGTATTTTTTACTGAGATTTTCGTACCTCTTTTTGTTTTTTTGGTAAACTTCACTGCTTATTCATTTATGAATTCACAGAATGGTGTTGAATATGCTACACCCACAAACTCAATAGTTCGGTTAATACTAGTGACAGTTCTCCCAATTGGACTAAATATAGTCGTATTATTAGTACTTTTCTGCGTTTCTTTATTTATGATATCTATTCTCTCATTAATATGCACCAGAATTGGTTCAACAATTGCGCTACTGGCCCATGCCTTTTCCGTATTCTTTTATTTAATTGATCTGGAAATAATCTGGTTTCTTGAAGGATGGAATTTTTCTCGTTGTATAGTACTATTACTAACAACTATCAATTTACAAATTTTGCTTTTTAAATTAATCACTATTTTATTTTTAACCAGAGAGTTTAAAAGTAATAGATCTAATATAGCATGGTGGTCTGGTAAGTGGTATAATACTGGTATGGGCTGGTCAATAATTTTACAACCAATTAGGGAATTTACAGTGAAGATAATGGAATCAAGTTTTTTTGCAGGTGATTTTTATTTAGGTCACTTTCTATTATATTTACAAACACCATTAATATTTATACCTTTCATCGATTACTGGCATTCAATGACATTGTTTTGGCTAAAACCTGGTCATATGATATCCAGCAAAAGAATTTTCACTAAGAAGCAGAAAAAATTAAGAAATAGTATAAAGAGGAAATATTTTATATTATATTTTGCAATATTGAGTATTTTTATTATATCAATATTGGCACCATTTTTTGCAAATAAAGTTATTCCTGATCCATCCTTATTAGTTATTAAAACACCAATGGATGGCCTAGTTCAACCAAATAACCAGAACAACAACGATACTGGTGAAAATGCACCTTCAACCATATTAACAACGACTCCACCGATGCCGCAGTTTAAGACCATTCTATAAATACATATATTGTGATAGAGAGTATCACACAATTGCAGAGGATAAAATTTCTAATACATTATTAATGCATTGACACGTACTTTATTTTTACCATTTCAGTATTTAATAAAATATAGGAATAAATTCCAATACAGAGAATATAGAGAGAAGGGACAAATATAGAAACATTGATATATACCAAGTTGTACATAAAATAAGTAAAATGTGATTAATACTAGGCAAATCATCAGCCAAGCAAAAAATAATATGAATGGCTTCTAAAATAAGCAATTGCAATCCATTAGTCTATATAAAAGGTGGGGAGAAGGAAACACGAAGTAATTTCTGAAGGACATGTTCTATATTGATCGCTATATTGATCGAGAGAGAGGGAGGCATACTGCCCTACTTCTTTGGTACAAGCACAATAACTATACAAGCCTACAATATTATCAAACTTGAAATCAATTTAAAACTGAATATAGATTTTTTTACATTAATATTACTCAAAGCGGGAATATCCTAACCAATAAACACATCATTACTTCATTTTGATGGCTTTTTTAACAAAAGAAGGTACTCTAATACGGTTCCCGTCTAACAACACTGTTTTTTTTTACTATGAGTATCCTATTTTTCTTTTTTTATTTTTCGCACAAACCGCGTAGAAAGTGGCTATGTTCAAATGAGAAATTACTTCTAAAATCAGAAAAAAAAAAGCAAATTGAAGATTTCATTAATAAATTTTCACTTTTGGTGTCTTATTTTTTCCGTTTTCAGTCATTTGTTTATTATTTTGTCTATTTCGTTTCTTTTGGTGCGAATTTTTATGCATGAAATTGTTGCAGGATGCATATTTTTAATAACATTTTCGAGATTTATTATACCAAATCAGGTTAAATGGTTTGAAATTATATTTTCTTTTCATTACCTCCGTTGTCAACCCACATTTTATTAATTTATATATAATCAAAACAACTTTTGTTTCGAAAGTTCAATTTGCTTTCTTACCTCGATCTAGACTTTATACCTGGTTTTAGTATTTATTTGCTTTCATTTGATATACTTCATTTATTATATTTTTATTTAATTTTTATCCTCAATCGAATAAAACCAAAGAAAATAAACTTAATTCAATCATGCTTTTGAAAAAGTTTACTTCTGCTGCTTTGGCCACATTATTTGCCACTTTTGTTGCCGGTGATGATCTTCCAGCTATCGAAATTGTTGGTAACAAGTTCTTCTTTTCTAACAATGGTTCTCAATTTTATATGAGAGGTGTTGCTTACCAAGCCGATACTGCTAACACAACCGGTGATGCTACTATCAACGATCCTTTGACTGATTTTGCCGCTTGTTCAAGAGATATTCCATATTTACAAAAATTAGATACTAATGTTATTCGTGTTTATGCCGTTAACACATCTTTAGACCATTCTGAATGTATGCAAGCTTTGAATGATGCTAACATTTACGTTATTGCTGATTTATCTGCTCCAGCTGAATCTATCGATAGATCTGATCCAACCTGGACTGTTGAATTATTCGACCGTTACAAGTCCGTCGTTGACATGTTTTCTAACAACACCAATGTTTTAGGTTTCTTTGCTGGTAACGAAGTTACCAACGATGATACCAACACTGACGCTTCTGCTTTCGTTAAAGCTGCTATCAGAGATACTAAACAATATATTAGTGATCAAGGTTACAGATCCATTCCAGTTGGTTATTCTTCTAATGATGATGCTAATACTAGAGTTTCAATCGCCGATTACTTCACCTGTGGTGACGATGATATTAGAGCTGATTTCTATGGTATTAACATGTACGAATGGTGTGGTACTTCAACTTATGAAGAATCTGGTTACGCTGACAGAACAGAAGAATTTTCTAACATTACTGTCCCAGTTTTCTTTTCTGAATACGGTTGTAATGAAGTTTCTCCAAGAAAATTCACTGAAGTTCAAGCATTATATGGTTCTAATATGACTGATGTCTGGTCTGGTGGTATTGTTTACATGTACTTCCAAGAAACTAACAACTATGGTTTAGTCAGTATCGATGCTAGCTCAAGTGTCAGTACTTTATCTGACTTCAACTACTATTCTTCTGAAATTAATAGTATTTCTCCATCTTCTGTTAACTCTGCTTCTTACTCTGAATCTACTACTTCTTTATCATGTCCAGCTACCAACTCTCACTGGAAAGCTGCTACAGTATTGCCACCAACTCCAGATGATGATTTATGTTCTTGTATGGATGCCGCCAATACCTGTGTTGTTTCAGATGATGTCGATGAAGATGACTACGAAGATTTATTTAACTACGTTTGTGGTGAAATTGACTGTGATGGTATTTCTGCTAACGGTACCACCGGTACTTACGGTGCTTACTCTTTCTGTTCTTCAAAACAACAATTGAACTTCTTATTAAACTTATACTATGAAGCTCAAGGTGGTAGTAGTTCTGACTGTGACTTCAGTGGTTCCGCTTCTGTTCAAAGTGCCACTACTCAATCTGGTTGTTCATCTGCTTTATCTGTTATTGGTACTGCTGGTACTAACACGTTTACTGATGATGTTACTTTCACTTCAGGCAGCGCTACTGCTTCTGCTTCTGGTTCTTCCAGTAGCGGTTCTAGCTCTAGTTCAAAATCATCATCATCATCTAGTTCATCTTCCTCCAGCTCTTCCACATCTTCAAGTAACGCTGCTGCTGGTCCAAATGTTAGAATCAACTTATCTCAAGTTCTTTTATCATCTGTCGCCACTGTTGCTGTTGCCGCTGGTTTAGGTTTTGCTTTAGTTTAGATAAGCATTCTCTGAAATGTATAAAATTAGTTATGAATTATTATTTAGAATCTTTGTTTAATTGATTAAATAATATTGTTATATATATACCTCTAAAAATATTAAAAGAATATTAAACTCCTTGTAAAGAAAAGTATATTTTTGGCATTTAAAAAAAAAAATCCAGACACCTTTCTTTCAGTAATAATAATAATATTATACTTTTCTGTTTTATATAATTAAGTACAAATATGTATGCTGCTATTATGAAATTGCAGATTATGAAGTTATTTTATAAGTTTCTAATTGAAATGATTTTTTTAAATAGTGCTAGCTATTAGTGACCATGAAAATTTCATTAAGAGCTTTTGCATCCATAGTAGCGGCTCTTTTTTGTCTAATCCATTTTGAGCGCACTGATAATCTTGTGGATACGGTTTTTGGAATATTTGTTGCAGTTTTACTAACTTCGATGCTTGAACTTTCTTTACTCGATTTAGAATGCTTCTTATGTTTTTTATCTTTCTTATCCTTCTTTTCTTTCTTCTCCTTCTTATCTTTCTTATGCTTTTTCTCCTTACTATGCTTTTTCTCTTTCTTGTCTTTTTTATGTTTCTTGTCTTTCTTGTCTTTCTTATGCTTTTTCCCAGTTGTGTCTTCTAAATCATCATCATCATCACTTGAATCTCTACTTCTCTTTTTATCATTTGAATAACTTTTCAATTTTTTTGTTTCTGGATCCCAAGTACTTGCTAATATATCACCTTGTACAAAATGTATACCCCATTTACCATTAAAGATTTTTTCTTTACGTTGTTTATCGATTTCATTTGAAATTTCTTCTTCTTTACCATTTAATCTACCTAAAATTCTTTGGAAAACATCAAGACCTGCACATTCACCATTATCAAATTCATCTTTTCTTTCTGTTCTTTTTATTTTAGCACCTAAACCTAAATTATCATCTTTAATAGAAACTTTGATATGACTAGTATGCGAATCATTTGGTAGCATACCCAAACCTTTACCAGGTGTCCAACCAAATTTTTCTAATTGTTTATGACCAAATCTTGAAGTATCGTTACTCCATGCTGTATTTCTTGGATCTAATCCGAACCTTTGTTTCGTTCTTGTTGCAGCCAAACCCATAATTGACTATTCTTTGTACACTTGACTTTCCCCTGATAAATAACTCTTATTAATGTAGTATTAATGTAGTATATATACCACCTTATAACCGCAATGATAAAATCAACCCTTCAACACTTCAATTCCTCTCATCTCATCTCATCTCATCTCATATTATTTCACTTCACTATTAACATTTTGAAAATTTTTTTTCCAAATTTTTCAAATTTTATTTTTTTTCAGAAAATTTCACATTCTAAGCAGCGCTAACAAATGGCACATCTGTTTTTTTCAATGGGCCAAAATTTTGATTTATCAAAAAATTAAGAAAGGGACTGCATGGATTACTCTTATAACGATTAGTAATTATAAACAACAATGAGTATTGTTTGTTATAAATAAATATATTGTTGTGTAACGTGAGTTTACAGTAATAGATAGTGTACAAGCACTTGAATATCTCAATATAATAATGATAAAAATTGAGCTTGTTTTATAATCAACTGTACAGACAATGTGTATAGAAAGTTGTTATCAGTAGTGGTTGCATATTTTTTTTTTTTTAGCTGTGGCTGTTTATTTTTAGATGGTGTCATAAAACGAGAAGTTCAAAACAAAACCCACATAACCTATTTAACCTTATATATATATATAGTATCGTTTTTAATCACAGTGCCTTTATTGTATTGGCTGTATATTATTGAACAGATCATTTCAATAATAATTACTCATAGCCAACTATAAAAGAAATTTAGCACATAGCCGAAATGCCCTGTCTATCTTGGCATCGCATCACAAGGTAAATGTCTTATTCCTACATCTCTGACTCTCTTTGTCTCTACACATGGCAATACCTGAACCTTACATCTTCATATTCACATGCCAGCTACCAACTATTTGTTATCAGTACCTTTTGGCTATTTTAAGCTTTTGCTTAGCCTTTGTAACTTTAACTGTGAGTATTTCCGCGGAGATTACCCGTTACAGTAATAGAAATCTTGATTATGTGAAAAATTCCTGGTTTGTTAATAGTGTGAAGTAACTATCGGATGAAACTGATAAGTAAGCAACTCATCAGTTAGTTATTACTTTCTGAAGAGGTATATAAACAAGAGTAATTTATATTACATTCACTCATCCATCCATCTCTTTTGGACTTGGTTGTTAAAACGTTTTTTTGTATTATTTTAAAAATAATACATACAATATAATTGAAAAATTGCCCTCATTAATCATCCCCCCGCCTAATTCTCACACGCTGATAGTTTTTTTTTTCAATTTTTAAAATATCGAAACAGAAAATACGTATATTTCATTTTTTCACTTTTAATTACACCCGTAGAATATAGTGAACAAATCCATATTCTAAAATTAGAGCATATCAAATTTGTTAGTATTAGTGAAAGGAAACAGATTTATTTATATATAAAACATACAATACATATATAAACAAGAACTGCACGCTACTATATTACATTACATTCCTTTTAAAGCTACCTTTCTCCTGTTCTAGTTGTGTGTTTTATTTACTTCTCCCTTACTCATTCGATACATTAAAGGAGGATAAAATTATAAATTAAAATACAATATTTCATTAAAAGACGATGGGTTTAGCAAATGAATCACCAAGCAGTGAATCAATAAATTCAAATGATTATAAAGATACCAAACAAAATATTAATATTAAAGATTCTGAATCTATTTCAAAAGTTACTGATAATATAATAAATCATGATAATATTATATCACATATCACTTCAAATTCAAATACTGAATCAAATACTTCAACAGCAATTGATATTGATGATGAGAAATATAAATTTCAACCCTCTGGTGAATATATGGTTGATAGGAACAAACCAGAAACTTTTTTGAATAATGATGATTTAGAAAAAGTAACAGAATCTGAATTATTTCCTCAACAACGTCTTTTCTCATTTTTACATAGTAAAAAAATACCTGAAGTACCTGAAAATGATGATGATAGAACCGTTTTCCCAATGTATCATGCTAATATTTTATCCAAGATATTCATTTGGTGGGTATTACCTGTAATAAAAGTTGGTTATAAAAGAACAATTCAACCAAATGATTTATTTAAAACTGATGACAAAATGGCTATCGAAGTCATTTATAAAGACTTTTCAAAACATATGGATTTTTATTTTAATAAATATCGTACACAATATAAACAATCACATCCTGACGCCACAGATGAAGAAGTTGAAGAAAAAACAATTTTACCAAGATATACTGTTATTAAAGCATTGTTTTTCACATTTAAATATCAATATTCTTGGGCTGTTATATGTGCCGTTTTGGCAAATTGTACTTCTGGTTTAAATCCATTATTAACAAAACGATTAATTGAATTCGTTGAAGAAAAAGCATTATACCCACATTTACAAGTCAATAAGGGTATTGGTTATGCTATTGGTGCATGTCTAATGATGACAGTTAATGGTATTTTTTTCAATCAATTCTTTTGTGCTTCACAATTAACTGGGGTACAAGTCAAAGCATTATTAACAAAAGCATCTTTAGACAAAATGTTTAAAGCAAATAGTTATACAAAACACAAATTCCCAAATGGTAGAGTTACATCTTTTATTTCTACAGATCTTTCGAGAATTGAATTCGCATTATCGTTTCAACCTTTCTTAGCAGGGTTTCCAGTTTCATTAGCAATCTGTATCGTATTATTAATTATTAATTTAGGTGCAATTTCATTAGTTGGTATCGGTGTCTTTTTCGCAGCATTCGTGATATCTTTATTCCTATTCAAACAAATTATTGGTTTAAGAATCGCTTCAAATATTTTAACAGATGCAAGAGTAACAATGATGAGAGAAATGTTAAATAATATGAAGATGGTAAAATATTATGCTTGGGAAGATGCTTATGAAAAAAATATTTTCGATATTAGATCAAAAGAAATCAATAAAGTAAAGAGAATGCAATTAATCAGAAATTTTACAATTGCTTTAGCTATGTCATTACCTAACATTGCATCTTGTGTAACATTTTTAGCAATGTACAAAGTAAACAATAGTGGCAGAACTCCAGGTAATATTTTCGCATCTCTATCATTATTCCAAGTTTTAAGTTTACAAATGTTTTTCTTTCCAATTGCTATTAGTACCGGTATCGATATGATTTTAGGTTTAGATCGTATACAATCATTGTTACAATCTCCTGAAGTAAAAGACAATCTGACCGAAGAACAAAAACTTTTACCTTCGTTACCTTATGATGTTGCTTTAAAGGTTACTAAAGCCGATTTTGAGTGGCCTGATTTTAGTAAGTTAGATAAAGAAGAAGCAGACATAAAGAAAAAAGAATCTAATAAAGATAAGCCTGTTGACGCAGATACAGTTGTTGAAGAAGGTAATTCTAATATGCAAATTGATGAAACTAAAAAAGATTTTATTTCTGTTGGATCTGAAGTTAAAGAATCAACGGTTGATTTAGAAAAATACGCATTTTCAGGTTTTAAAGATTTAAATTTTGAGATAAAAACTGGTGAATTTATTATGATTACAGGTCCAATTGGTACTGGTAAAACTTCTTTATTGAATGCCATGGCTGGTTTAATGCATAAACAAAATGGTTCTTTACAAATACACGGGGACTTATTGATGGGTGGTTACCCATGGATTCAAAATGCAACTGTTCGTGATAATATTACGTTTGGTTCTCCTTTTGACAAAGAAAAATACGAACAAGTTTTAAATGCTTGCTCTTTAAAAGCAGATTTGGATATTCTTCCTGCTGGTGATAAAACTGAAATTGGTGAACGTGGTATTACTTTATCTGGTGGTCAAAAGGCTCGTATTAATTTGGCAAGATGTGTGTACAAGAATAAAGATATTTATTTATTTGACGATGTATTAAGTGCTGTTGACTCCCGTGTTGGTAAACATATAATGGACGAATGTCTATTGACTTTGCTTAAAGGCAAAACCAGAATATTAGCAACACATCAACTGTCTTTAATAGATAAGGCATCTCGTGTCATTGTGTTGGGAAATGATGGTTCTTTTGATATTGGCACCGTTGAAGAGTTAAAATCCCGTAATCAAACATTGATTTCCCTTTTAGAATATACTACTCAAGGTAAGAATGAAGAAGCAGAAATGGAGATTATTTCTGGAATAGAGAATCCTTCTATTGAAGATTTACATGAAAATGAACTATCTCAAATTGAAAAGCAGTTAACAAGAAAATCCACTAAGAATGCTGATACCAATGGTCATACAACAAGCAAGGAGGAGAGGGCTGTTAACAGTATCGGCATTGGTATTTATAAGGAATATTTTAGATCAGGTGTTGGTAAATGGGGACTTCTTATCATTCCAATCTATACTATTTCTGTTATTTCTACGACATTTTGTTCATTGTTTTCATCTGTTTGGTTATCATTTTGGACTGAAGAAAAATTCAGCGGTAGATCTACTAGTTTCTATATGGGTTTATATTCCTTTTTCGTGTTCGCTGGTTATTTATTTATGTCAAGTCAATTTACTTTATTATGCTATATCGGTATAACTGCTTCCAAATGGTTAAACATAAAAGCTGTGAGAAGGATCCTTCATACCCCAATGTCATTCATGGATACCACTCCATTAGGTCGTATTTTGAATAGATTTACCAAAGATACCGATAGTTTAGATAATGAATTAACAGAAAATCTTCGTTTAATGTTAGCACAAATATCTAATATTATCGGTGTTTGTGTGATGTGTATCATCTATTTACCATGGTTTGCTATTGCCATACCGTTTTTGTTCCTTATTTTTGTTTTAATTACGAATCACTATCAAAGTTCAGGTAGAGAAATAAAAAGATTAGAAGCTATCCAAAGATCTTTCGTTTATAATAATATAAATGAAGTTTTAGGTGGTATGGAAACAATTAAATTTTATGGAAGTGAAGAAAGATTTATCGCCAAATCTGATTATTTAATCAATAAGATGAATGAAGCAGGTTACTTGGTAGTTTGTGTACAAAGATGGGTTGCTATTTTATTAGATATGATCGCCGTTGCGTTTGCCTTAATTATTACCTTACTTTGTGTCACTAGACAGTTTCATATTTCTGCTTCTTCTGTAGGTGTTCTGCTTACATACGTTTTACAATTACCAGGTTTATTGAATACAGTATTGAGAGCTTTAACCCAAACAGAAAATGATATGAATAGTGCTGAAAGATTAGTTTCATATGCTACTGAGTTACCAACAGAGGCTGCGTATAGAAAACCAGAAATGACGCCTAATGAACCTTGGCCAACCAAAGGGGAGATCGTATTCGAAGATGTTGATTTTGCTTACAGACCTGGTTTACCAACAGTTCTAAAAAATTTGAATATAACTATTAAAAGTAATGAAAAAATTGGTATTTGTGGCCGTACAGGTGCTGGTAAATCTACCATCATGAGCGCTCTTTATAGGTTAAACGAATTAGAAAATGGTAAGATATTCATTGATGGTGTTGATATTGGTCAATTGGGGTTATACGATTTAAGAAAGAAGTTAGCAATTATTCCTCAGGATCCTATTTTATTTAGAGGCTCAATCAGAAGGAATTTAGATCCATTTGGTCAAAGTCCTGATGATGACCTGTGGGATGCCTTAGTTAGAGGTGGTGCTATTGAAAGAGAAAGTATTGATGAAGTTAAGCAACAGAAAGTTGGTACTTCAGGTAGCAATAAGGACTTACATAAATTTCATTTGGATAAAACTGTTGAAGAAGAAGGTGCTAATTTTTCATTAGGTGAAAGACAATTATTGGCTTTAACCAGAGCATTAGTACGTCAATCAAAAATTTTAATTTTAGATGAAGCTACATCATCGGTCGATTATGAAACAGATCAAAAAATTCAAACACATATTGTTGAAGCTTTTAGCAATTGTACAATTTTATGTATTGCTCACAGATTGAAAACAATTTTAAATTATGATCGTATTCTAGTCTTAGAACAAGGTGAAGTTGCTGAATTCGATGCTCCATTAAAATTATTCGAACAAACCGATAGTATTTTCAGAAGTATGTGTGAAAGATCTGGTATTACAGAAGAAGATTTTGAGGAAACTTTTTAATAATATTTATTAATAATAAATAATTTATTCTTATGTTAAACATATGCCTTACGAACGGCTTTTTTATGAAACATAATTTTTTAAATAATAATATATAAACTAATTAAATAAACGTATGAATAATAATTTAAAAAAAAAAAATAATAATAAAAGTTTGGATTTTTTTTATTTTGAAAACATATAAATACCATTAACCGATATTATATGTATATAGGATTATAATTTAAACTAGAAAAAACGAACTAAATATATGAACCTTAAAGAAAGAAAGGGTATTTATACATAAAAAATTACCGGGAAAATATAGTGCTTGATAGTTTGTTCTTTTGTAGATGATATGGGAAAATTACGTTATTTTTCTTTTTTTTGATGAATAAACAAACAATAAAAATATTATTATAACTGTGAATGATATTTTAAATTTAAGAAAAATCACAATCTAATGAATATTTTAATGAATCACCAGATGTGAAGACACCCCAATGTTTTTCAACATCAGAAGTACCAGAAGTGTCTGGTTTCCAATCTTCATCGAAAGCTTCAAATGCAATAACATTAACACCCCATGCTCTCATAGCACAGATACCTTCTTGCCAGAATTGTTTAGCATTGTCAATAGATGGATAAGCATTTTCGTAATTGGTACCTTCACTTGGCCAACCAGTTTCACCAACCCAGAATGTTAGATCGGTACTACCTTTTGTGGTTTGAATAGTTTGCAAAGCTTGCATAATATCATCAAAGAATGAATAAGAAGCATTTTGCATAGTTTGACCTTGCCAGTAAGAGAAAGCGTTTGCCATAACGAAATCACTTGCAGTAATAACAGCAGAATTGTAACCAGCAACTAAAACATTCCAAGAATCGACGGTACCAACTTGTTTATCAGAATAAGAACTACCATCAGAATCATTGACGTTAGCGATAATACTTTTAACATCAGAAATCTTGGCAGCTAATTCAGCAGCAGTTAAATCTTCACGATATAAAGCTTCTGAACCAACAATAAAACCTGCAACGGTAGATTTCTTAATATTTGGTAAATAAGATTGTAAAGCTTGAATTTCAGCGGCATAATGAGCATCATCTGTTGGCCAAACACCAACAAATAATTGGAAACCTTCAGCTTCAGCAGCTGGACCTAAATTTTGTAAAGTATTACAGTCAGAAGCAGCGTATACTTTAATAGTAGTAGTATAAGATTTCAAAACTTGTAAATCACTTTCAAATTGTGAAACAGATTTACAGGTACCATCATTATTCTTAACACCTAAATTAAAGGCTAATTCACCCATAGCAGATACATTTTGGGCAGTTAATAATAAAGCTACTGTAGCAGTTGAAACGAATGTAGATAAACGCATTATTGATTAGCTAATTAATAATAACGTCTGTATTTTTATTGAATATAGATATATATATATATCTTGTACACTACCTCCCCACAAATTAAAACAAATTTAATTCAAAAATAAAGTAAACAAATATTAATTTATTCATATTATTCGATTTATTTATATATAAATTTTACAAAAACATCATGCTGATCATTATTTTTGTTTTTTGTTTCTTCTTTTTTCTCGAGACCTCCCATGACGTACGCGGTGATGCACAATTTTGTATGCTAATTTTAGAAAAGAAACGAAATATTAGTACAGTGAAACTAGTATACAAATTTAATACATTTTCTTATACAGATAGGTACATATATACATATATATATCAGGTACAATGTTTTATTATAATGTTGATAGTAATGTTAAAGAGATTAAACAACTATCTTGTATTTGAATGCGACCATTTGCCGATATGTTTGGTAATTCAAGTTGTCCATCGAAAAATTCATGTGGGCCATTACAACCTTCGAACTGCTCTTTTGAATCATTAAATGATTTCTTCATGTGATCCCATTTACCAAAAACGATTAATAAATTAGACATTGTATTGTTGTTGTTTGGTAATTGTTCAGCATCGTTTGATGGTGTTGTTCTAATTATTTTTTCAATTCTTGTTAAATTATTTTCAATCTTACTATATTTTTTCAAATTTTCATTATAGAAAAAATCTCCACTATTTACCCAAATTGCTTGTGAATATCCATCTTTAAATGAACATTCTGTGAAAATACTACCAAAATTTTGTGAAATTCTTACATGATATCCAAATGATGAATTTGCTCCAACAAAATCTCCATAGGCTTCTTGTGGTGAAACAACTTTTTTCTCTATTGTATCAACTGTAACACGAACGTTAACTGGTACTAATTGTGTCTTTAATTCTAATGCATCTGCTTTACCAATATTTACATATCTTGTTTGTTTAAATTCTTTATTATTTTTATTTAATTTACTATTACTATTTTCTAAACCGGGTTTAGTCATTCTAATAGTTAAACCTTCTCTATAACGTCCTTTATCTTCGTTTAAATATCTCATAAATGGTAACATTGATAATCTTGGTAAATTTATGGCGTATTTAAAATATTTTTGATATTCTTTTTTAAATACTGTATTAACCAAATATGGTGGTGTAACAAAATATTGTAAAAGTGATGCAATTAATACAGAATCGGTTAATCTTTTTTTATCTTGATCTTTAGAATTATTAGTTTCATCTTTAGTTACAGTTTTTTTCCTTCTGTCATCACCTAAATTTAATATAACAATTTCTCCAACATTAAAAATAGTAGCTGATTTAGCAATTTGATAGACTGTGTTTGTTATTTGTTCCAAATTTTGACAGTTATCCAAAATACTAGTTGGAATACATAACGTGTAATTAGCTGTTTTAGATGATATTTTAATAGATTTCTTAGGCTTTTTCAAAATTACAGCAGAATTTTTCTTAGCATTCTTAATAGCTTTTTTTGGTTTTTCAGTTTTAGTACTGTTTCCTTCTTGTACTTTTCTTTTGACAGCCATCCTAAACAGTTTAATTTGCTAATGATCTGATGGATTGTAGTATAAATAAGCACTAATTGAACTTCAAATAGACATTAATACATCACTTCATTCATATATATTAACTATCTTTTTGAGATGCGATGAGATGAAATAATTTTTTCTTCAAATGTTGTATTGTTTGAGAATGAATCACGTGATACGCTCAATACGAGATACACGATGATA
>JAJLTL010000096.1:0-47883 GCA_030568135.1 Vanderwaltozyma yarrowii
GTTGTTGTTGTTGTTGTTGTTGTTGTTGTTGTTGTTGTTGTTGTTGTTGTTGTTGAATTACCAAAAGTTTATTACTTAATGCATCTGTAAAAGGGTCCGCGTTGGTTCTAGCTGGACTAGTCAACGGCACTAATGAAGGAGGTACAGGTAATAAATTATTTTGGGAATAGTTTCTACTTATTGACCCCAGAGAAATTAAATTACTACCACTTGTACTTCTACTTAAAATTTTTGTTGGAGTGGAAGGTTTTGATTTTTTCCTTACTTGATCACTTTCATCATAATTTTCACGATCGTAATCAAATCCATTTGGTTCTTTCAAATCGTATTCCTCATCACTCTGGTTATTTTCTGTATCTGAATTAACATTACTACTATTTGTATTATTTTTTTGTACTAATAAATCTGTTAGACTTAAAGCAGAACTTGGTCTTTTCAAACCTGAAGTTAATGGTTGTAAACTTTTTGAATGACTGAAAGTATGCATATCAGTTAATGATCTAGGTCTTCGTATTGAGAACTCTGAATTATTCATATCTGTTAAAGATTTTGGTCTTGGTAATACTAATGGTTTATTTTTATCAGGAGTATCCATATAGATGGATGAAGAAGTGTTATTATTAGTAGTAGCAGTAGTAGTAGTATTGGCCACGGTATTTGATGCATTACTCAATGGTGTCATCATTTGTAAAGATGATAGAGCATTTAATCTCATTCTAATATTTGTACCACTATTACTATTACTATTACTAGTTGACAAACTATTAGATTTATCTATATTATTTTGAAATTCAGTTAAAGATATTGCAGACGAACCAGCAGATAAATCACTATTATTTTCTGTATCTGATGTTGGAGCTACAACGACTTTCTTCTTTCTACCTCTTTTACCACGAGGATTTAAATTTTCATGTATTCTCTTATGTCTTGTTAATTCATCACTTCTACTAAATTTTTTAACACAACCTGGGAAATCACATTCATGTGGTTTTTCACCAGTATGAGTTCTCATATGTCTAGTTTGATGTTCTAATCTATGAAATGCTCTATTACAAATTGGACAAACATGAGGTCTTGGTTTTTCTTTAACTTTACCATCATCATTTTTTTTCTTATTTTTCTTACCATTTTTACCATCAAGTTGGTTTTGTAATGTAATAGGTACGTCTTCCATCACTACTGTATCATCATTTCCTTTTGAATCTGATAAAATTGGTATTGTTTCTACCGGAGCAGCCATCATCTGTTTTCCTAAAGTACGATTATTGATTTTTTTTTTTTGTTCAAACAGAAATGACAAGAATGTGTGGTATGTTGGTTCTTTAATGTATATTACTATACAAAAGAATAACTTTTTTAATAAAAAACCAAACACGACTAAACAAAATCTGGGGTAAAGTGACAAACAAACGTATTATAATCATAAATCCAAGATAATAACAAAAAATAACTAAAATTAGTAAAACAAGGTTCAAGTTTTCACAAAATTCCATCGAAAGCTTTACCAACATAACATAAGATGTTCGAATTTTCCAGCTGGGTCTCTCTCTTGTTTCTTCTTTTCCTCTCAGCATGCCACGCTGACGAAAAATCGGGAAAGGGCGGCGAGAGGAAATTGAAAGAAACTCACAATCGGTGGTGCTGGGAAAAGCCAAACAGGCTGTATATGTGAAATATTGTTCTTGTAACTTGTAGTTCAGCAGGTGACATTGAGCCAGTTTAATTTGCATATCGTCAACTAGCTCCTGTATCTCTTGTATGAGACGAAATTGAGTTTACGGTATATGTATAATTGCACTAGTAGTAATTAAAATACGAGGGGAGGGTGGGGAGGAAGAAAAGAAAACATGTCACGTGCCTGGGCCCGTTCCCCACGTTGTCGTTGATAACGATGGACCGTAGTGACGTGGATACGGATAAACCTTCAGTAAGTGAGGGGGGAAGGCGTATATCATATCGTATCTTGTGTAAATATCCATACTAAAACTGTAAGCTGTATTTGGCCAACTACTGGCGGTAATATGTGTGTTTTTTGCACACAGCCAGACAATTATTGGGCGTATCCCACCTGTTAATCTGTCGTTTAACCTCTTCGTTTCTTCTTTCTGGCGTGTGTGTGTCCAGCCCTTTTCCTTTTTCTTTTTTTTGGGAGATGCTCCGAGAAATTTTCCGGGGTTGGTCACGTGGTGTGCTTTTATACGGGTATTTCATATATTCTATTTACAAATATATATATATATACTTGAAAAGAAGGGTAGATATATACATATATATATATATGTGTGTGTGTATGTCTTCTATAAGCAGGGTTGGTAAGTTTACATCAATCCATTGAACCATTTCTGTCCCTTTGTCTTGCCCTGTTTTGGCACAGCAGCGCCTTTTGAAATGAAATCTTGTGGATTGTTTGTTTTATTTCTTAATTTGGCATCTTTGGACATAGTTTTAAACATATCACCTGTTTTTTTACCAAAATTAATACCATATTTTTGTAAAATTCTAGTGGTAGCCGGTGTTATCATTGCTGTTAATGGGATTCTAAATATAATGAAACTTTTATGAATACCATATGCAATGATAAATTCTGTTAATAATGTACTCTGTTTAAGTTGTTCCCATGTAGATAAATCATTATTCACTCCATTTTTTTTATCTTCCTCTTTTTGTAATGCACGTTCTCTTACTTCTTTGATTACTTCTTCTTCAGTGGTACCGTATCCAAAAACTTGTTTCACTTTATTGATATACACTCTTATCTTTTCTTCACCTAATGAATGAACTAAAAAAAATGAAATTGGTAAATCAATGCATGATATACCAAGGTATACAGCTAATGCAGAATATCCATAAACTTGAATTAATCCTTTCAATCCTTTTGGTTTGATCTCTTTGGAGGCACCATTGATAGCAGAAGATGAATTCAATCTTATTTGTGGTAAACTACGGATCTTGAAAGTCTTACTAAATGTTCTAACATTAAATTGTTTCGTAACATTAGTACGAATAGATTGTTTAATGAACGTTATCCTAAATATGGGCAATTTGTTAACGAAACTTGACATTTTCTATTTTTTTTTTCAATTTATTCTCTCTTTAAGATAGAAAGCTTTTTCCTTAATACACCTCGTATATTGGAATTAATGTACCACAATAATATATCACCAATTCAATGTGTAGGGCCTTTCGATTGTGTTATATTATAAATATACATATCGAAAAACTAGGTAGTCATCACATATCTCCCTCTCTCTCATACGAAACTTTGAAATTTTAATTTCAAAGTGGCAATGGATTACGGGCGATTTGTGATTTCGGGTAACTATAGAATATCGATATAAGTCATTAAAAGTGACAACAATAGAGGTAAGAAATTAACAACTGATGATGATGGCAATCATTCAAGTAGTGGCAACTGTCATATTTATATATTAGCATTTTCTGTGATAGAAGGATCAATTGTAATAGTATATAGAAGAAATATTGATAATAATAGTAATATTTATTATAGTACCGTGTAGAAAAGTTTTACATAAAGAAAGCTAAATAATTAAATAAAATGTGATTTGATTTGATTAAAATTCAACTAGATTATGTTTAACGGGAAGTAGCAGCAACCTTTTGGAAAGCACCCTTAGCTTGTTGCTTAGAGACCTTAGAACCTTGAGTACCGGCTAATTTGGCCTTGTCAGCTTTTCTGGTGGCCTTGTCAGCTTTCTTCTTTTCTTTGTCAGCAGACTTCTTTTGATCTCTTTGAGCCTTTCTGATTTCTGGTTTCATAGATCTTCTTTCTTTGATCAATTCTAAAGAAGCACCGACGATAGCTCTTTGGGTCTTGACAGACTTTCTAGTTCTCTTCTTGGAGACTTCTTCAGTGATACCTTTCTTGTGGTGTCTTCTGTATAAGACAGTCCAAGCAATTCTTCTTGGATTCTTCTTTTGGTGGAACAAAGAAGAAGATTTAGAGCTTTGGAATCTGAAAATCTTGGAGTCACCACGGACAAACAAAGTACCTCTACCTGGGTAGATCTTGGCACCGGAAAAAGAATCGATTTCAACCTTCATTCTGTAAAGATAATAATATTATAATAATAATATATTTATTGTTAGTAATTTATAATTTCTTTCAAAAAGATTTTATTTATTTCAATAAAATCTTCCAATAGTTTTAAAAAAAAAAAAGAATTATCACAGTATGGAATAATATTCTCTCCTTTATAGAAGTAATATTCTCTGTTTATATGAACAGCATCTAACAAAAGTTTCTTAAATATTGAACATGTTGCAAAAAAATAGCATACATTCACAACTCTTAAAATTAAAAGTCGATAATTATTGTATGAACTTTTTTTTATCGTGTTTCAATATTCAATCCATTAATCACAAGTGTTCCAGTTGTCTACATGAATAAATAGAGTGTTGAAATTTATATGGATTTGATAAATTTATTCAGTTATGCCATTGCTGTTCAATTCATTTTTGTAATTATTCTGTTTTAAACTAATCATATTATCTGATAACATACTCTTCGAGTTTATTGCTTGGTGATTTGTCTTAAGTTAGAACTTTATTGTAAGAAGCCTTTAACTAAGTATATTTTTAAAAAGGTATTATTTAAAATATTAAACTGTTATACTTTCAAACATCTATCTACAGTTTACAAAGATTGCAGATGTTAGGTAACTTTCTTGAGAAAGCTATAATTACTAACAAAATAGAATTGGTGAAACAATTTACAACGTTTCAATTGTTCTTTCCCACTAAAAGGGAAAGCCATTCTGTCCAACAGAGCGGGTACTGAGTCGCTAAACAGCACTAACCTCAGTAGAGCCAGGCGGAGACCGCAAGGTAGCAAGAACTTACCAGGAAACTGGTACCATGGGAAAGCAAACTGCACTGGGCAACAGGTAGTGGAAACTGCTGTCTAGAAGGAAAGTGTCTTCACCCACTCTGCCTAGGGCAAACAGACATTTCCCTCTGCGTCCCTAAGACTAAGAGCAAGAACAACACGGAAACCATTTTTTAACTACAATAGAATTATACTGAAGTATTTTTTTTCATTTTATTTTCGTTTTATATTGTGTGGTGTGTGGTGTCTACGCGGACTGGCTGGGTGATATTAGTGCGCTGTATGGGTTGTATTTCTAGGGCCAGTCACTTGTATATTCATTTTTTTTCATTTTCGAAGCCCTAACAAACAGATTTCATCAAGTTAACCGTGCAACTTTTTTTTTTCACTATTGTTAATGCTGGATGTTTTTTGCAAAATGTCAAGCATGGCATCTCTTATTGAATTAATGAATGAACAACAGATGGGGATGAGATAGATTATAATGTGATATGGAAATTAGTTATTCGTAAAAATTTCTAGTCATTTTATTGTAATTGATATACTTATAAAATTTCAATTAGTTTATTTAAAAATTTTATTTTATAAATATTTATTATTATTATTAGTTTATCTTATTTTAAATCTTATTATTTAAAAAGAACCAGTTTAGACCGGAGTGTTTTACATATATACTACCTAACCAACCAAATACACAGAGATGGTCAGTATCATTTAATTTATACTCATTCTATAATGGTTATTAAAAAAATAGTGCCAAGAAGCAAAATGTTTGAGGCAATGTCTTTTGAACAATGAAAAAAGCACTAACAGAACAGTTGGCTTGTAACTTTTTTTAATAGCTATTATGTTTGATTGATTTATTTTATTTTAATTCAATAAGAAACAATATAGAATTCATTTTTTACTAACATGCAAATAAAAACAAAACTAAATTATGTTTTGTATAATTTTTATTTAGGCCCCAGTTAAATCCCAAGAATCTATTAACCAAAAGTTAGCTTTAGTTATCAAATCTGGTAAGTACACCTTAGGTTACAAATCTACCATCAAGTCTTTAAGACAAGGTAAATCTAAGTTGATCATCATTGCTGCCAACACCCCAGTTTTAAGAAAATCTGAATTAGAATATTACGCTATGTTGTCTAAGACCAGAGTTTACTACTTCCAAGGTGGTAACAATGAATTAGGTACCGCTGTCGGTAAATTATTCAGAGTCGGTGTTGTTTCTATCTTAGAAGCTGGTGACTCTGATATTTTAACCACTTTGGCTTAAATGTAAAGATTTTTTATAATTAATTTATATATAATATAATTTTATAATTAACTTTTAATAATCTTTCTCATTTTTCTCAATTCTATTTCATTGACTTTCGTTCCATATATAGTACAAGCTATGATAGTTTAAATGTATATATTATTATTCAATTAATTTTACAATAGTAGGATCCTAATGCAAAAAATAATGTATACTAAATTTAAAAAAAAAAAATGCGATTTGTGTGGATCGAACACACGACCTCCAGATAACTTAATGACCGAAGTTTAAATTCTTCAGTCTGGCGCTCTCCCAACTGAGCTAAAACCGCATACTAATTTATTAAAATTTGTGAAATGTGGGTTGGGACACGGGTATGTTGAAAATAATTTTTTGTTTGAAATTATACACTTCAAATCATTTGTAGATGTTAAAACATGTCGAAATTTTGTACGTTAAATTGTTATAATTATTAATTATATATGAATGATTAGTGTAATATACATAGATGTAAGGTTATATAAATTTGTTTTGGTTTTTTTTTTTTTTAAAAATTTTTATTTCTAATGAATGAAGTGATAAATAAAATCAAATTCATACCATCTTACCCAAGTGATTGTAAATGATCGTCAATTATTAGTTGATGAAATGCAGGAATATAAGTTGAAAGAGAAAAGAACATAAAGTAAATCATAAATTGTTCTAAACAGTTGGTAGTAAATCACTTATACCAAATGATTGTTCAATACCGTATGAACCAGCATCCTTCCAGTAATCATCGTAAGTAGATAGGATTGTTACTTCATTACCTAATTCTGTTAATATAGCCTGAACAGCAATAAGTTGGTTTGCCTTTGATGGGATGTTACCACCGTTTTGAATACCAACAGATGGGTAACCGGTTTCAGTAATTAAAACACTTTTAGAACCACAAACATTTTGTGTGATTTCTAATTGACCTTTGACGAAAGTACCAGATGAGGCAGCATCAGAGTTAACATCAAAGTAAGAATGAGGATTAATACCAACAAAATCGATATCAGAACTGGTACATAATTCAGGGTAGGTTTCGAATGTAACAGGTGGTTCGGAGGTGGTGACTTGACCTGTGTAACCAGCAGATTGTAATTGACTCTTAACAGAAGCGATTTTAGTAATTAAATCAGAAGCAGAACAGTAGCCAGAGTTAACAGCTTCGTTACCGATGGTAATGAAATCAAAAATATCCCATCCGTTAGTTTGACCATATGAAATTAAAGATGATAAACTGGAATCTAAAGAATCGACACCTGCATCAGAGATCCAAAGACCTTGATTGATTTTGATACCTAATTCGAGACAAGCTGGTTGAACAGTTTCCAAAGAGTTACAATCAGTACCATAGATACGAACCTTACTAATACCCTTTGATTTGATGAAAGTTAGATCACTTAAAACATCAGCAGATGATTTACAAGTACCATCATTGTAATAAGGAGAGTAGGCAATAGCAGTTGGGGCAGAAGTTAAACCAGAAGAGGTAGAAGTGGCGGCATTGTTTGTAGCAGAGGTAGAAGTAGTGGCAACAACTTGAACTTGGCTGGAAGAGGTGGTAGCTGGGGATAAATTAGTGGTAGTACGTTCTTCAGAAGTTTGGCCTTCAACATTAACTTGACCAACAGCAATTAAAGTGGAAGTAGTGGCAGCAGATGTAGATGTGGATGTAGATGAAGTTGAAGTAGATGAAGGAGCAACGACATCTTGATCAACATCTTTTTGTACAATAGAAGTAATAGTAGTTAATGGAATAGCAGTAGAATCAACGCCAACTGGATAAATAGTGGTTGTTAAAGTAACATCACCGCTAATAATAAATTCGACAGTTGGGGCTACTTCAACTTCAGTAGTAGTAGAGTATGTATCAGTAACGATTTCGGTTGTACTAGCAGTGTGTACTCTAGTGACAACTCTTCTTTTATCGATTGGTAAAGCGAATGTGAATGAACTCATTAATAGAGTTATTAGGAAATATATAGTTAATTGAGAATACATTGTAATAGTATTTTGTATATGTGTGTATTCTTGAGTGAGAGACTTATAATATTTAAAATATTGGAATGAAAAATTAACTTAATAAAAGGAAGGAATGAGTTAATAGTTTAATGAATGAATGGATGAATATAATAACCGATTAAAGGAATGAACGATTAATTATTAATATTAGTTTGTTTCAATGAATGTAGTTATTCTTATAGAGAGGATTGTTTCTGGTTTCTTATAACTATAACAAAGTTTAAAATATATAGAAACAGAACTGGCAAGATAAGATTTATTAATCCATATTGACCGTTCCTATTTATACTTTTCGAAACTAGATATATTTCTTATTTTCCACCTTGTTCCCTTAACTCATGTTAAAAACCGTTTCAACCGATGTTGACAGTTTTTTCAAATACCTGTGTTTACTCTAAAAGCTCAAAACAAAACAAACAAACAAAACAAATACTGAGCTCCGAACTCATTGTTTTGTAAACAAATAATAGTTCAACATCTCATGAATCAGTAAACATTCGAATCCTGACACTTCATTCCCATCTCATCTCACCTCACCTCACTGACGTTTTATTTCAATACACTATTTACACTTTTTTCCCCTTCGCTGGGCGCTTTGTGCTTTTTTGCTGGTCAATGCTGGTTTCTTCGGGCCTGGGTCAAAACAAAAGAGGGACAGCACCGAAGCGAAGCGAACACCGAGAGGAAGCCGGTTAGATCCTGAAAGGAAAGGGTACTTGTGCGGAGATCTTACTGGGATGATGAGAGTGACAAAGAATTCGTTGATCGTAGATGTGGTGACAGATATTAGTAGTAGTAGTAGTAGTAGTAACGACATCTATTAAGCCAGCAAGGCATGGAACAGTGTCGTTATTGTGATATGTCGGTTATGTTTGTTTGTTTGTTTGTTTGTTTTGATTTTGGTTTCCCCATCCCAGTTTTATCGAATGCCAAGTCAAGGGTCTAAATATAACTTTACCAAGTTTTGGTTAAATCTTCTTTATATAGGACAGCGAGTGTTTACAATACAGCCTGTCCCTGTGATCATAGTGAAAAAGCTGTGTATATTGCATATCGTTCGAAGCAAGTTATCACTCTGTGCAGGCTATACTCATTTCGATCTAATTAAGCTTTCTTTCTCTCTATTTTTTAGTAAAAATATCGAAAGATTCGCTGGTATGGTACCGTTTTGGAAATGTTGGACGATATGTTGGTGCCAAGCCTTGCGGTTTTGATATTAATTATGATATTAATAATAAGTTGGTTCCTGGGCAAGCAATATCTTGCTAAGCATATTCCATGAAAGATAATAATCAATAACTTTAATATTTTTGCATTTTCATCTCCCAAAAGAAATACAGTAGAGGTAAAAGAATAAAAAGATCTATACATGATGACTATATGTAATTATACATACTTACTTGTTTAAAAAATACCCATGATGTTAACAATCAATGCAGTCCAGCCTGTGAATTGTTCAGCACCAGTACCGTGTCCGTCAACTGGATTGTAGTTCTCATAGCAGAACCCTTGTTCTTCCCAAACATGATACACATTGTTAATTAAGTTATTTCTTAATTCTCTGTATAAAATGCTTTCTTGGCTTTTGCCTTCTTGTTTCTCAGTAGCAAGGTGAGGGAAGTAGTATCTTAAGGCATCTAGACATAGATAATTGATGTTCATCCAAATATTACCCCTCCAGTAATTTTCACCTTTCCCGAAATATTCGTCTTGTTTTGAAAGGGAAAGTAGCCCATAATCAGAAAATAGCTTATCTTTATTTTTCATTAATTCAACAACATTTTCTAATTTAGGAGAATCATGAGGAATTAATTTCAAGGCAAATGGTAACAATGAGATGTAACCTTCATGACAGACATATTTTCGCGTATCATCATCTTCATCAACAGTTATATCACAATAAGCATTTCTTTCATCGCTCCAGTGAATTAAATCTAAATTCTCAACAATTTCTTTCTCGATCTTTTCATATTTAGCTTCATCATCACTTAACTCTAAAATGTGTGCAATTTGTTTCATCGATCTTGTCATAATACCAACCCATGATAACGTATCGACATTTAATTCAGCCATGTCAGGAGGTTGCGATCTTGGATAATCATCTAGACCACTTGGTAAGCAATGATCAACGGTACGGCCTGACCATCTATATAATTCATTTTGATGAACTTTTTCTAGAATACCTTCATCTTCAAAAATTTCTTCGTATTCACTAAATACACCTTTCTGGGAAGATCTGAACCATTCATAATGTTTTAACAATTTTGGATAGATTTTCTTTGCATAAGTTAATAATAATTCACTATTTTTCTCTAACTGGTTAGTATTTGATTCGTACATAGTTTCATCATTATTAGAACCATCTAGTTCTGTATTCTGATTATCTATCGCCCTTGTAAGCATTTCACTAAATGTAATAAATAAAGTTGGTGGGTTAGCAATATATGGACTTTGTATAGTAAATTCTTCTGGAACTTTGCTTCTTGCTTCGTCACCTAAAATAATTTCTCTTGCTACCCAACCTGTTTCATCTTCAATCAAATTGAACCAACTAGTTGCAATTTCAAATGCTAAATCAAAATCATATTCCATAATTTGTAATAAATTGAAACCCTCATCCCAATAAAACCCACGAGGAAAAAATCCTCTACTTGGGACACTGGTGAATAATTCTAGAGGTCCCTCTTCAGTAGCATGATTAAAAACTATTTTATTGAAAGTTTCTTCATCTAACTGGGTTTTACGATCAACTAACTGGTTACCATAGAAATAACCAATACCACCAAGTAAATTTGAAAGTGTTTCCAATCCAAAGGATTTATGTTTTAAAGATAAAGATTCAAAAGAAAATAATTTATCAAATTTTGTTTTGATATGATCAGTGCTCCAGGAGATTAGTCTTGAGATTTCTTTCTTTCCTTTGATCTTTTGTGTTGAATCGGCTTTATTGAAAGTAATATCAAATTCAAAGCCTTTCTTTTTAGAACTATCGAATGATTTTTGAATATAATGGAAATTACCACTTTCGAAATTATGAACATTTCTAAGAGTGAAAAGACTTGGGATTAAAGATGGGTGGAAATCTGCGCTATTCTGTTCAACAATTTGATTTACTGAATCAGTTACTAAAGATTGGAAAACATCACGAGCTTTCCACACGTTTGAGTCAGGAATAGTTAATGATACATGACTAGTTTTAGAACTATCACTGCCCGGAGCTACTTCCATCGAAGCCAATTTTGGATTTGTGTAATATTTACCAAAGTTATCTTGGATAGATAATTCGTATTCACCTAACTCTTTGGATATACCTAAGAATTCTATATTGTTTGGATCAGATCCTTCTATTTTAATTAATTTTGAAATACGATCTTCACCATTTTGATTAAAGTATATAATCATTGAGGTAACAGTTCTTCTAGAAGGGTCGATTGGTCTACCATTAACTCTAACAGACCAATTTTCTCCATTACGACTTTTAACAAAAGTGAAGGTAGCATTTAAATTGTTTTTTTCATCGATTATAACTTCTCTACCTCCAACTCTTGGATCATATACTTCCCAGGAATATTTTGACATATTATCTTCTTGACTAACAAAATGTCTTATATTTGCCAAACCATTTTTGTCAGAACTATCAAACCACATAGCTCCCATAATCAATGGACTCTGTTTGATATAACGTGGTCTAATACCGAAATATGTATTTGATCTATATGGGGCCCATAACAATGACTGGTTTGTGTATTCCTCGAAAGATTGGTCGTTATCATTTGCATTAAATGTATCGGCCAAGGCCTTTACGATAAACACACCAATTAGTAGCCAAATATAACTATTAGTGCGAGTGATAGCTAGCATATTGCCAATTACTATGTAGGTTCCTTGTTGATCTTAATTGGATCAGTTATAACAGGGAAGTCCCTAACTGATTAGCAACAAAATAGTCAATTATATTTAAAACTTCGCCATTTTCATGATGCCGCTGCTTCTAATAATTTACTATTTTAATAGCAGATATTTTCTTAAATTAGGACATAAGAGAAAGGTAGCAATTGGGGATTGGCTTGATTAGGAGTGTGTGTAATGTGGATATATTGATGTAGTAATTTGTATTTATCAAAAAAAAAATTATTGTTATAGTCAAAAAAGGAGTTGTTTTTATTTTTAAATTTTATGGTTTGGTATTAATTTCCGCTATTCGAACTTTTAAACCAAAATATAAATTAATGGATCATACTATTAAATATTATTTAACAATTATATAAAAATCTATATTATACTATGCAGTAGTAACTATTTTTAAAAACTGGCTTAAGCTGATGGATCAGCTTCGAATCTTAAATCCCAACCAATTTGTGGTCCTAATTTTGGTAAAACTTCAGCAACACTTTGAACATCTTTATCACCTCTACCAGAAATATTTATAATTAAATGTTGATCGGCTTTCATTTCTTTAGCTAATTGAATAGCACCGTAAACAGCATGTGAAGATTCTAATGCTGGAATAATACCTTCTAATTGAGATAGTAATTTGAAACCTTCTAAAGCTTGAGCATCAGTAGCTGCGACGAATTGAGCACGACCTGTTGCCTTCCAGAAAGCTAATTCTGGACCAACACCTGGGTAATCTAAACCAGCAGATACGGAATGGGTATCATGAACTTGACCATCACTATCTTGTAAAACGTAAGTCTTCACACCGTGGAAAACACCCGGTCTACCAACAGTTAAAGTAGCAGAATGGAAATCAGTATCAACACCATCACCACCGGCTTCAACACCTAAAAGCTTTACACTTAAATCTTTTTCAAATGGAGAGAACATACCAGTAGAATTAGAACCACCACCGACACAAGCAACAATAGCATCTGGTAATTTACCATTATTTAATGCAGCAAATTGTTCTTTAGTTTCATTACCAATGACACTTTGGAAAGTACGAACTAAAGTTGGGTATGGATGAGGACCAATAGCAGAACCAACAACGTAATAAGTAGTACTTAAGTTAACAACCCAAGAACGGAAAGCTTCAGATGTAGCATCTCTTAAAGTTTTTGTACCATTTGTTACGGCAATAACTTTAGCACCTAATATTCTCATTCTGAAAACATTTAAGGCTTGACGACGAACATCTTCTGCACCCATGTAAACGGTACATTGTAAACCAAATTTAGCACAGGCGGTAGCAGTGGCTACACCATGTTGACCGGCACCAGTTTCAGCAATAACATTAGTTTTACCTAATCTTTTTGCAATTAAAACTTGAGCTAAGGCATTATTAATTTTATGAGAACCTGTATGGTTTAAATCTTCTCTTTTCAACCAAATTTGTGGACCTCCACAGTATTCAGTTAATCTTTCAGCTTTATGTAAAGAAGATGGACGACCAATATAAGAATATAAAGACTTAAATTCAGCCCAGAAAGTTGGATCGGCAACAGCATCCTCGAAACCTGCTTCTAATTCTCTTAAACAGGCATGTAAAGCTTCTGGAACATATTGACCACCAAATTCACCGAATCTATCTGAGAACTTATGTTTTTCGTCGAATTCATTTGCTACAGCGGTATTTTGTTTTGCTAATTCTAATGATTTCTTATGTTGTTCATTAAATTCACTAGTAGTTAAGACAGTATGTTTTGCACCATTTAATATATCAGTGACATAATTTTTAGCAGTTTCATAACGAGTACCTTCTTTTGATTCACCACATAATGTAACAATTTTTGAACCAATAACGACACCATCAGAAGATGAACCTACAGAATTGAAATGTTCTCTGGTAGAGACACCAAACCCAACAGCTAATGGAATATCCTTTGTATATTTTCTAACACGTGCTACCAATGAACCAATATCATTTGAGACAGCAGTTTGAGCACCGGTAGTACCCATTCTAGAAACAACGTAGACAAAAGAGTCAGCGATATGTGATAATAATTCTAATCTTTCATCAGTAGTAGATGGAGCTACTAATGGGACCAAACTGACACCATTTTCTCTTACATAGTTTCTAACTTTTAAAGCTTCTTCTGGTGGTAAATCAACAATGATAAACCCATTTGCACCAGCTTCTGCAGCATCTTTAATAAATTTTTCTTCACCATAATTTAAGATTGGATTGTAATAGCCCATCAAAATAATTGGTACAGTAACACCTTCGCTTCTAGCTTGACGAATCATCTCTAAAGTTTGAGGTAAAGTAACACCATTTTGTAAAGCGACAGTGTTGGATACTTGAATAGTTGGACCATCTGCAATCGGATCTGAAAATGGCATACCCAATTCAATGACATCTACACCACCATCTTGGAACCCTTTCAAAATTGGAATGGTATCTTCCACAGTTGGATACCCGGCAGTCATAAAAGTGACTAAAGCTTTACGGTTTTCACGTTTTGCATTAGCAAAAGTTTGTCTTAGTAATTCGGACATTGATGTATATATATTTATATATGTTCTTACCTGACTCCACGCAAAGACAATCCCAAGAATGAAAGGAACTTAAGATAAAGATTTAATAATAAAATATTTCCAAATATGCATATATTTCCAAAAGAATTCATTGAAATACCATTGTTCATCAACCATTAAAACAGTCATTAATCAGAATATTCATCAAACAATTATGCTATGAATCATAAAAAATTAGCGCTGTGTGGGCGGGTAATTACATTTTTCTTGTTTGGGAAAGTAATACGGTTCAAGTAAAGGTGAACATGAACTACTTTTAACTTGGTATTTGGTGAATGGTAGCTGCATCTTATGTGATGAGTATTGTATAAGGCGTAGCAATGATTGTATAAGTAAAACCAAAGTGTGTATTCTTTTATTTTTTGTGTATATGTGTATATACTTTTTTCTTTTTTAGTTATATAGTGCTTATTTATTTAAGTGAAAACATAGAAATATTACAGTCATGGAGGGGGGAGTTGATGCTGGTGTAAGTGGAAGGATTGTACGTTGTAAGTTCTGTCTTATATTAACTATACGAAATCCATGTTCCCGCCAAAATCGATGTTATTGAGGTCTAGTAAGTCGAATTCATTGCTGTCTATACCTCCTAGTATTTGTTGTTGTGGAGGAATAGATTGGTTTTGTAAATTTTGTAATTGTTGTGGAGTAGGTTGCTGTTGGTTGTCGACTGGTAAGCTCATACTTAGGATATTAGCTGGGGTAATGGTATTCATATTCATATTTAACTGTTGTTGTTGATTGTGTTGTTGTTGCTGCTGCTGTTGATGTTGTTGCTGTTGGTGTTGATGTTGTTGCTGTTGATGCTGTTGTTGCATTAATTGTTGTTGCTGATGCTGTTGTTGCATCAATTGTTGCTGTTGATGTTGTAATGTGGGTTGGTTTAGCATTTGCATTGAATTTGACTGTTGCATTCCAAAATCCTGTGATACGCCACTCAACGAACTCATCATGTTATTCAATGGAGTATTCATCATGTTTGTTGGGGAAACGTTATTCATTAATTGTGATGGATTCGTCATGGCACCTCCATTTTGTGGTATTTTAACATTTTGGTAATTATTTCTCATATTGTTGTTGTTAGCAGTGTTTGCAATAGCAGCATTAGCATTGGTTGGTGTATTTATTGGTGCTTGTGCATTTAATGGAGAAGGAGCAGGTTGTTTCTTGGCATTAGCTGCAGTTTTCTTTGGTTGTCTTGGTTTTCTTGGTTTTTTAGTCGTTGTCGTCGTAGTCGTAGCTGTAGTAGATGCAGATGCTGGTGTTGCAGAAGATGTAGTTGCTGCTGTTGGTGTATTCGTATTACTACTTGGTGTAGCCGTGTTTGATTTGTTTCTTTTATTTGTTGTATTCGCCACATGGCTGGTACTAGATGCATTAGTAGCATTACTATTGTTATTACTTGTTGTTGCAGTATTGCTTATCGGAGTAGAAACAGCTGCATTAGTATTATTACTATTGGCTGCAGTGGTTGTGGCAGCAGCGGCGGCTGCAGCAACAGCACTAGTAGTAGTAGTTGTTGTTGTACCGGTAATTTGTTTTAAAGTCTCTAATGGTTGATATTTCTTATTGTTATGCTTAACAGAATAGTCGGGAATTGTATCAAACAAAGGTTGTAATTTCACGACGTTTGTCGATAAATTTTGTAAATTTTCATTCAATTCTAGTAATTTACTTCTTATCAAATTAAATTTTTCCTCAGAATTTTTAAGAATATCTTCTTTAGTTTTCTTAGTATTACTACCGTTCTTTGTATCTTCTTGTCGTTCATTTTCCTCCATTGTTGACACCATCTGTATAAAATCATTGAACTGCAATCTCATGGGTAGAATAGACTCCCGTGTAGCCGATATAGCACCCACAACAGCTTCTTTCGAACCACTCTCCAAAGCAAACCCATCCTCTAACTGGTCCAACGTCACATTGCGAGATAGTATCTCTATACCATTTTTCCCATTACTTTCAGCCATTCTCGTTATTTTTCCTCTGTGTCTCTTGATTCTTGCTATTCTTTCTCAACTATAAATACAATTAAAAGAACCCACTAGAACTTTAAAAAACCTCTTCGCTTGCAGATATCTACTCTATATAATAACAATATACACAATACACAATACACATCCTCCTACTTAACCAACATTTAACTTAAGTTACTCTTATTCCTCTGTCTCTGATAGCAAAACTGGTTTGGTTTGGTTTAGTTTGTTCTGTTTGTTTGGCGGAATTTTGGTGGTTGGTGCCCATTCCGTGGTGAGTGATAGGTATATTGAGTAGTATAACAGACGATGAGAAGTGTATTAATAGATGAGTTATGTAGTGTATGTATGGTATATATGTGAGGGGGATTGGGTTACTTTCTCTTTTTGAAGTATACCATCTCTGTTCCAGTTGCGTTTTTCTCAGTAACGTATTTTGAAGTGATTTCTGTGGCTTGAATGAATCCGTGAAACCATATCAGTAGAATAGAATTCATTGAAAGTTGGTTATAGCATTTCGATATCATGGCCATTGTACGTTGTTGCATCTCTTTGAATGCAGGGCAGTTGTTGATGAACTCGTACAGCTTCGAGGTTTGTGTGAGCTGCGATAAGATTTGAAACCAGTAGTTGGGACTGCTGGTTTCTTGTAAGTATATCATCGATAACTGAATTAAACGTGTTGATATATCTTCAGGAATTGAAGATATGTGTTCCGAGATTATTTGTAATGTCTTGTGCAGGTTTTTCTCAATATGCGATGTGTATATCACATACACGTATAAATATTCAATATGATTCTTATCTGACAATAATATTGATTCATTATTGATCATAAAATTTAACACAATCCCACCTAATTTATTGTACTCTTTATTTTTCAAGAATAAATAATATGACATCGTATACACTTCTTGAGTCAATTTAATAAAGCTTGGATCATTCTTATTTGAATCAAATACACTTACCACAATTTCTCGAAGTTTTCTTAATCCATGTTCATATGTCTTGGAATCAATACTACTTGATCGCAGTTGATTCAACAGCTCAGATCGTGCTTTTGAACTCTTCTTTAAATCATCAATACGCTGATTGACTCCATCGTTCGATCTGCTTAACAACGCAGTGTCTCTTAACACATCATTTAATATATCATATTTTGCCTGTTGTGAGAATTTTTGCTTTCTTTTAGCTAATCGCTGTGCTTCAGCATCTTTCCCAGTATAGTTCATACAGTCTAGTGTGTTTTTATTACTCTTGGTCCCCACTTGTTCTATCTCCTATACATTAATCAATCACACTGAACTAACTTCTCAAGATTAAATAAATAGGTAACTTTTCTCTAGTTAACCTTTTTTTTTATAATTACTACCTTACAAGCCCAGTTACATACAATTATACAAAAGGAAGTATAGATATATATAAAAGTAGTTGCAAATGCATTCCACATTTCAAATGATACGTACTTGCAAGAATATATATGTTTCTAATAAAAATTGGTCTCCCACTGAACAAGATGTTTCCCTAATATGTCTTATATTACTCAATTGAATGGGGGTTCGGAAGGGAAATGAACAAAATATACTGATTACATCCATCAATATATCAATACTACTAGCCTAGCTCACTTGTTGAGCCTCGACTGATACATTTACTCATTTAAACATGTTTAAATTATTCGTAAACGTTGCCCATTCGCCACCAACTTTTTTGTTTTTGGTCCCATTGTAAAGAGGAAAATGTTATGTAAATCATAAAAATTAGTATGTAAGAGGATACATATTTAAATAATAATGGAAATATTGTAGTAGATTTAGGTTTTGGAAGTGAAGCTACTATATTGAGAGTTACTACGAGTACTGTTGACGATAGTTGGTGTGTTTTATTTTTAGCTGGAGAAGGTTTGCTAATCGAATTGTATTTTGACGGAAGAAAGTATCATTTTGATGGATAAGCCACTTGCTGAAGACGAAAGCAGAAGTAGTGATACTACTTCCAGGAATTCGCCTGAGACAACAACTGATGAGGAAGATATTTACCATGAGCCAGCATTGTATAGAAAGATTGCGTATGATGCTGTGTTATGGATTTTAAGTATGATTTTCGATTGTTTCTTTAGAGAAATTAGATCAAGAGGTGGTTACAAGATACCGAAACAAGGACCTGTTATATTTGTTGCTGCTCCACATGCAAACCAGTTTGTGGATCCAGTTATCTTGGTAGGTCAAGTGAAGAAAAATGTTAACAAGAGAGTTTCTTTTCTAATTGCTGCCAACTCTTTGAAAAGAATGGCGGTTGGTTTCCTAGCACGTTGTATTATGTCAATTGGTGTAGCAAGAGCACAAGATAATTTGAAAGTTGCAAAAGGTAAAATTAGCATTGATCCAGAAGATCCATTAAGAATTATTGGACATGATACAAATTTTATAGAAGATTTTAAACCAAAGGGTTTAATTGGTTTACCAAAATCATTAGGTGTCGCTGAAATCCTCTCAATTGAAAGTGCTACTTCCTTGACAATTCGTAAGGAGTTTAAAATGAACAAACCAGAAGTTAAATCCATTTTAACCAAAGGTACTTCATATAAATATGCTCCAAAAGTTAATCAATCTCATGTTTACAAACAAGTTTTTGAACACTTATATAATAACGGTTGTATTGGTATATTTCCAGAAGGTGGTTCTCATGATAGACCAGATTTGCTACCCTTAAAGGCTGGTGTAGCTATCATGGCTCTAGGTTGTATGGATAAGCATCCAAACGTAAATGTTAAAATCGTTCCATGTGGTATGAATTATTTCCATCCTCATAGATTTAGATCTAGAGCTGTTGTTGAATTTGGTGATCCAATTGAAATTCCAAAAGAACTAGTCGCAAAATACCGCAACTCTGAAACAAATAGAGAAGCTGTCAAGGAATTATTGAATACAATCACTGAAGGTTTGAATGCTGTCACTGTTACTTGTCCTGATTATGAAACTCTAATGGTAGTTCAAGCTATGAGAAGATTATATACCGCTCAATTACCAACTAAATTATCATTACCAATGATTGTTGAGATGAATAGAAAAATAGTTAAATATTACGAAACTTATAAAGATGATCCAGAATTTAAACAATTAAGAATTGACATTAAAACATATAACGAAAATTTACATCACTATAATTTACCTGATCATTTGGTCGAAACTGCAAAAATTAATTTTACTAAGAATTTAGGATTATTATTGTTTAGAGTGATTTATTTGATGGTGGCTTTTATTTTATCTTTACCTGGTATTATAATGTTTTCACCTGTTTTCTTATTAGCTAAAAGAATATCTGAAAGTAAAGCACGTGAAGCATTGGCAGCATCATCTGTCAAAATTGCAGCAAAAGATGTTGTTGCAACCTGGAAGATTTTAATTGGCATGGGTGTCACTCCATTACTATACATATTCTGGTCATTATTATTTACATATTATTACAAAGGGAAGGCATTTGATAAATTTATCACATTCTGTGTGTCATATTTGGTATGTGCAACAATTACTTATTCTGCTTTGATTATAGGGGATATAGGTATGGATACATTTAAATCTATTAGACCATTATATATCTCTATTACTACACCAACAAGTTTGAAAAAACTACAAAAAGAACGTTTAGAATTATCTGAAAGAATCACAGAAGTCATGAATACTCTGGGTGCAGAATTATTTATGAATATGGACTCCAAAAAAGTTGAAGAAGTCGATGAAGAAGAGGAAGATAGAAAAACAGCTGAATTAAAGAGAAGAAGATTATTAAGAAAAAAGAAAGCAAAGATGGAACAACGTAAACTTGAGTCTTTTTCTAGTGCAACAACTTCAGAAATTGAACAAACTCAAGAATCAGATGCTATTTCTTTAATGAATAGTGATAATTCTCTATCCAACATTCCATTTTTCTCAAATACTGCATTGAGCAGGTCAGAATCTTCAATTTCATCTATGCTCCCAGAATCATCAACCTCGGATTTTGAGCTAGAAGATCCTACTGAAAAAGATGAAAATATATCAGCTAAAATTGCTAAGGCTATTTGGGAGAAGAGGCATGATAAGGATAACTGAATTTGTTAGCTCTTATTTGGTCGTTCTGTATTCATATAACATTAATATTCACATTTGTATATAAATTTTATAAAGATACGAAAACAACATATTTAAAAATTTAGTGGTATTAATATTGAACGATTGTAAGAATAAATATATAAATATATAGTTAATGTAGATATTTTAATTGACTATATTATTGATGTGCTGTAAATAAATAAAAAGCTCCGCTGGTTTCCGATCTTTTGCTTAAAAACTACTCCAATTCCAATCTACAGGTACTGATCCAACGACACTGTTTAAGACTTCCCTTTTATCTTTGCCTTCTTTAGTTACTCCCTCGCCATCATTCGGATCTACATTTAACTCATTGGCACCTTTGTTGTTAATTGTAATTGTATTAGACGAACTTAGACCATTGTTAGAAGCATTAGCGCCTGCGCCATTTGCAGAAATACGATGCATTCCTTCTGCTAAGTCTGGAAGTTTGTTGTTATTAGCGTTTAATGGAACCTTCAACGAAGGGTCGCTACCTTTAATTAGATTTTCATAATATTCAGCACACATATTGCAGACTTTAGACAGAGTTCCCATACCACTGCCTCCTCCAATGATAAATTCTGCCTTAGAATCTAGATATAACCAATGTCGTAGATGTTGTTGACAATAAATATCACCACAATGTCTGCAATGATGTTTACGTTCCCAAAATGTAAATATTTTATGACAGTAACGACAAGCATTACGCTTTGAATCAGGAATCCAATGGGATTTCGATGGAGGTGGCGGTTGTTCAAACTCTTGCAATGATGATGGGCCTGGGAAGGAATCAGCATCATTACGCTGAGAAAATAAGGAAGAGATTCTCTTTTTACAAGTGTCTATCACATACGAACTTGTAGAATGAATACTTCCTCTTGATGAAGCTGAATCACCATTAAAATAATTACCGATGCTGTGAGAATAGTGATTTGAGTTTTGATGAGATGTATTATGAACCATACTTGACCACATTACATCATCATTTGTTATGTTCGTCTCAGATACATTTCTTAATACTGCTGGAACATATAGTGGTTTTTTTGGATTGCTTATCTGCTTGACAAATCTTTTATCTTTATTATTTACAAACAATAGACTTGATGAACTATTATTCTGGTTTATAGTATTGTTAGTGTTATCTGTGCTGTAATTATTGTTGTTATTGTTGTTATTGTTGTTATTATTATAGATTGGGTTAATATTGTTTGTATTGTTGTTAATATTACTATTGTTATTATTATAATTTTGTATTTGTACATTGTTAGAATTTGATATATTGTTGTTAGACTGTGTCATCAAAGTAGATGGATTGGATTTATTCTCCTGGGTGTGTGGTTGATTATTGGTGTAGTATGGTCTGTCTAAGTTATTTTGAGGTAAACCATTGGATCTTTGGTTACCGGTGTTGCTGTTTATATCATTTTTTGTAAATACAGTTGGTGAAGAATCAAAGTAAACTTTTTTCTTACCAAATTGTAAATGAGTCATTGAACCTATATCTAGATCCTGATCATTTATATTCCCATTTTTGCTATCGCTTGCCTCACTTGTAGTCCCAGAAGATGATTTATTACTTTCAGAAACTCCTATGTTTGTAATTCCAGCGAACGCATTGGCAACATTTAATCCTTTGATATTTGATAGATTTTTCAAAGCTAAAGCAGTTAATTCCCTTTGCAATTGTTCATTATCATCATTTGCATCATCTTCGATAGTATTCTCTAGTGAAGATGAGGGCACTGGTTTTTTTTCAGGAGTGTCTTCTTGAATATTTTCTTGAAAATTTTCTTGAATAATATCTTGCCTATTTTCCTGATCAACTGCCTCTATATTATTAACTTCCTCTGATTTGTTGACTTCCTCTGTATTATTTATTTCAACTACTTCTTCATCTTGTTCAGTCTTATCGCCATCATCTTCAGTTATATCATCCTCATGTTGTTGTTCAGTTCTTGTTGATACTTGTGATAGAGTTAAATTATTATTTGCATCTAAATCCAATCTTTTATCATCTACAAAAGGTTCTTTCAAGCCAATTTCATTTAATTTTTCAGAAGAGGTTTTTTGTAAAGAAAATGCATTGCTAGCAGTTGTACCTGCACTATTCAAACCTTTTCTTCTAACTGAAGCCATTGCTGGAGATTGAATCTGTTGTGTTATTTCAATCAAACTATTTTGCATCACACTCCCCACATTATTACTATTATTTTCATCATTTGGATTTTCATTAACGTCAGTTGAAGTTACTTGATTGTTTAAATTATGCTGGTATAAAGCTGATTTTAATGAAATGCTAGATAGTACACTTTGACCAGAATGTGCTCTTGATCTGTGTGGTATGACTTTTTGTTTTTCAAACGTAATTGTGGAATTTACAGATAATAGAGGTTGGTTATCCTTCTTAGAATATTGATATGAACCAGATGGAATTCTATAATGGTTATTATTGGAAGGATTAGTAATAGTATTAGTGTTAGTTCTATTTAATGATACATTTTTATTATTCCCTTCTACATCCTCATCTATCTCAGTATCACCATTATTAATTTCATCACTATATTTACGTTCTTGTTCAGTTACAGTTTTGTAACTATTTTTAATCTCTTCGTTAACTTCTTCCTCTTCTTCTTCTTTTATTGAAGGTTGTTTCTCTAAAGTATTGAAATGATGTACTGAATTCCTATGTTTTATTTCAGTTTTGATGGGCAATTCAATAGAGGTATCCCCAATACCGCCACTTTCCTGGCTATGAATGCTACTCATTCTTATAAATAATAAATAAATTAAACCGTTACCAAATAAATTAAGGAGCTATACGTGAATCTTCAATTTAAGCCTATAATCCTCTTTTGTATCCTTCAAAAATAAATATATAATACAGTTGTTCTAATGAGAAAATATCGTACAGACTACTAATACACTCACTAGACAAGAGTATGCTAGTTATCTTGTTACGAACAGTACAATACTTACTATTTAAACACAGATGTTTTAATTAATCTCATTACCAAGATATTATATAACATAATAATTCCTGTGTAAATTAAATTCGACCATCATTGAATTTTAATTATGGGAGGTGCGCCGTCTCGTTGGAAGTGATGGGAGATGCAGTACAAATAAACGATATATCTTGATACAACAAGCTAATATGATGCCAAGAGCAACCACACTTCTGTTGCATACGTATTGTGTACTATGGTATTACCTTTATGTAGCTATTTCCCCTGTTCTCACCTTCGCTCTTTTAGCTTAGACGACGCTAATTGTATATCTTCAATTCACAAAAACATTCATACTTAAGGGTGGTTGCAAACCAACAATCATGAATAGGTGTACTTGTATGCATTCAGATATGAGTATCTACACTCCCAGTAATAAATCTTCCTAATACAAGGATACCATTTTACTTCCCAAAGTATCTGATTTACTGTTTCCAGCGAGTAATAAATCTGCTCTCTCCTCTCAGAAAAACGCCATTACTGATGTTGGAAGACCACTATTGATATAGTGTTGAGTAACTAGACCCTTTCATGTGCCAGTAGTGTCACGTCTAGTGACACTACTGGCACTGCTGATGGATATTGTTTACAGTATGTCTGTCGTGTGCCCATAGCCATGGTTTACCCGCCCTACATTTCAAAGCCAACATATTGAAATTTGAAATTTGTCTTTAGGTGGGAGGGAAATAATAAGAGATTTAAATTTATATGTATTTTTATTAAAAATGGTGTTAAAATGTTATTTAAATTCATGAATTGTATAGTGATCTGTTTGTCTGTTGGTGTTAAAGAGGTATACTATATTCACTAGACTGTATACGTTCATCATCTGTCAAAGTTGCTATGTCCGTTGAAGTGTTGAACAAGTCCAATTGGTTAGTGCAATGGGTACAGACCATTTTAACTATTATAATTTTTATTACAATATTTGGTGCAGCTATATCTTCTAGATTGTTTTCTGTTATCAAGTTTGAGTCTATTATTCATGAATTTGATCCATGGTTTAACTTCCGTGCTACTAAATATTTGGTTTCTCATTCCTTCTATGAATTTTTGAATTGGTTTGATGATAGAACTTGGTATCCGTTAGGTAGAGTCACTGGTGGTACTTTGTATCCAGGTTTAATGACTACTAGTGCTGCTATATGGCATATGTTACGTTATTTGGGTTTACCAATCGATATCAGAAACGTATGTGTTATGTTTGCACCAGCTTTCTCAGGTGTCACTGCTTGGGCAACATACGAATTTACAAAAGAAATTAAAGATGCAAGTGCAGGTTTATTAGCTGCAGCTTTTATGTCAATTGTGCCAGGTTACATCTCAAGATCTGTCGCCGGTGCTTACGATAACGAAGCTATTGCTATCACTTTGTTGATGGTAACTTTTATGTTATGGATTAAAGCTTCAAAGACTGGTTCTATCTTATATGCAACAGGTGCAGCAGTGTTTTATTTCTATATGGTTTCTGCTTGGGGTGGTTACGTTTTCATTACAAATATTATCCCATTACATGTCTTCATTTTGATTTTAATGGGTCGTTATAATCCACGTTTATATACTTCTTATACTACATGGTATGCTATCGGTACTTTGGCTTCAATGCAAATTCCATTCGTTGGTTTCTTACCAATTAGATCAAATGATCATATGGCTGCTTTAGGTGTATTTGGTTTCATTCAAATTGTCGCATTTGGTAACTACGTTAAATCTCAAGTTTCTTCTGATAAATTTAAAGTTGTTATGATTGTTTCATTGATTTTTATCTTAGGTTTAGGTTTTGCTGGTTTATTCGCATTAACTTATTTTGGTTTTATTGCACCATGGACAGGTAGATTTTATTCTTTATGGGATACTAACTACGCTAAAATTCATATTCCAATTATTGCATCAGTATCAGAACATCAACCTGTTGCGTGGCCATCATTCTTCTTTGATAGTCATTTCTTAATTTGGTTATTCCCAGCTGGTGTATTCTTATTATTTATGGACTTAAAAGATGAACATGTCTTTGTCATCGCTTATTCCGTATTATGTTCTTATTTCACAGGTGTCATGGTTAGATTAATGTTAACACTAACTCCAATTATTTGTGTTTGTGCAGCTGTTGCTTTATCAAAATTATTTGACGTTTATCTAGATTTCTCCCTAGCTTCAAACTCTACTAAGAAGGAAAATTGGAAAATTGGTACATTAGTTTCTCGTTTAATCGTTTCTGGTTCATTCATTTTCTACATGTATTTATTTGTTTTCCATAGTACTTGGGTTACTAGAATGGCTTATTCTTCCCCATCTGTTGTCTTACCATCTTCAACAAGAACTGGTGAGCCTGCATTAATTGATGATTTCCGTGAAGCATATTATTGGTTAAGAATGAACACAGATGAAGATGCTAAAGTTGCCGCTTGGTGGGATTATGGTTACCAAATTGGTGGAATGGCCGATAGAACCACTTTGGTAGATAACAATACATGGAATAACACACATATTGCCATCGTTGGTAAAGCATTGGCTTCTTCTGAAGATGTTTCATACCCATTATTAAAAGAGCATGACGTAGACTATGTTTTAGTCGTGTTTGGTGGTCTATTAGGTTTCTCCGGTGATGATCTAAATAAATTCTTATGGATGGTTAGAATCGCAGAAGGTATTTGGCCAGAAGATATTAATGAACGTTCTTTCTTCAATGAAAATAATGATTATCGTGTAGATTCTGCTGCTTCAAAAGCAATGAAAGATAGTTTAATGTACAAAATGAGTTTCAAAGATTTCCCAGAAGTATTTGGTAATGGTAAAGGTTACGATAAAGTCCGTGGCCATACAGTTACTGAAGAAGATATTGGAAAATTAGATTACTTTGAAGAAGTATTCACATCTGAAAACTGGTTAGTAAGAGTCTACAAATTAAAAGATGAAGATCTTGAAGGTAGAGACTTGCATAGTGTTGGTGAATTTGAAAGATCCACCACAAAAGCTTTAAAGAGAAAGAGTGCCAAAAAACCTCAACTTGACTTGAGAGTCTAGTGTATATTATTACTATATTTTGTTAATAGTCTTAACATCATTTTTTAAAAGAGTATATTTTATCATTTCCACAGAAAAATTTCTTTATGTATATATATATCTATGTATGTTGAGTATATAATTTTTTCTAATCAAAAAAAATTCATTATATTAACGTCCTATCCAACTAAATCTATTATTTTTCTTCTTTTTATTATAAGAAGCAATTTCATCTCTATGCACCCTTTGAGTATGACTAGTTAAATTTGTGACAACATTTTCAAAGGTTTTTTTATCTCTTATTAAATCACTTTGGTGTTTATTTAATACTTTTAATTTAACAAACAATAAATCAATTGCATTACATACTTGATCGTGATATTCTTGAAGTTCAGATACAGTAGATTCATTCTCAAGTGAAGATATTTCAGTATTAATCAGGTCAGGAATAGATGCTTCCTGAAGAGCTTCATCTTCTAATACTAAAGATGTATGTGTTAAATGTGGAATATATTTATATTTAAAGAAATCGCTCAATATTTTAGTTGTAGGAGGGAGTTCGTTTGATAATGCATTTGTCAAACGCGTATATAAGGCGTCATCTAATGGTTCTTCTTGACCAGTTAACTGTTCTACGTTAGAAGTATCATCTATCCGTAGAATATGCAATAATGTGGATCTCATGTTTGATTTACCCCAAACAAATGGTTGTAGTACAGTTTTCAATTGAACTAATTGTTCGTAAATAATAGCCGGTCTTTCATCTTCCAGTAGTTTTTCTAATTGAACTTGAGGTAATATATTATCATCACTATTTTTATAATTAACAGTAGTAAATATATCATCCAAACAATTTTCAACTAGTTCTTGCCCTTCTATATCTTCATTTTCAAAAGAAGCATCAGAAAAACTACCAAAATCATCACTGGATTCATCATCTGCAGCAGCAGTAGTGGCTTCAGTATTATCATCATTATCATTATTATTATTATTATTATCATCTCCATCATCATCATCATCAGTATTACTATTATTATTACTTTTAGTCTCCTCATCTACATCAACTACCTGATTATCATCGGCCCCTTTGCCAGACTCTTCTAAATCCTCTCCATTATTCTCACTTTCCACATTATTCTGAATTGTGCTGTCAATCTCCTCTTGTTCAGTAATTTCAACCGCAACAACCTCAGAGTCAGTATCCATCTTCTAATAATAAAATGTAATGCTCTATTGCACTTCAATTGATGCAGTGGATCTATTGTATCTGCTCTCTCATTGTCTTAAAGAGATCCATAGTTGTATTTATAAATCCAGAGAGGTGCTTTCTAACTTTGGTGGTTCGCCATTTGCAAATTAAGAAATGGTGCACGTGATAATTTTTTTCAATTAAAACGTACATTGATCTATATAATGAAGATATCTATCTCTTTAAATATGGCACCTGTGTGTAAACTAATGACCAAGGAAACATATAGATGTGTTAGATTAATACCTCTATACTACTTATGTCTAAAAAGTTGACTTTTATATGAATTAAGAGCATCACAATTCGTAAAATACAGTTTCACCGGGAATTATGAAATGTAGTCAATTGATAGCAATTTTCTATTTATTTGCTTAAATAGGTTTTACAACTATATATATATATAGATATATTAGGATGTGTATTTATTGATAGACATATAGACGTAACTATTCGGTATTTGAATATTTTTTATGTGATCTATCGTTTTAACTTGAAATATCGTTAGAATGTGTTGGATGAAGTTGAACATTTTAATCCAATTCAACGTTATCAACTTTAATATCATTTATTTCTACTACTTTTGGTTCTGTAGAAGTGTTAGAGTTAGTTTTAGATTTAATTGGTTTTGGTACAGCAGGTTGTAAAAACAATTGATTAACTAAAAACTCGATAGTATCGATAGTTTTAGTTAATGCCATTAACCAGATTCCTAAAGAAACACCATGGTTTACTATTTTTTTACTAGAGTCAATACCTCTTAATATATCCAATGGTAATAATCCTAAAAATAACCAACCTTGAGAAAAGACACCAGTAATTATCATTGGGAAAGTATCTTTTGTTGGTAAATTGTAAACAATATGTTTACCTTTCCACAATTTTAATATTAGGAATGGAGCAGTCAAACCTAATAATCTCAATTTCTTCAGAAGACCATTCTGGCTAGTTGTAGCATTCTTTAATTGTTGACGTAAAGTTTCTAACTCACCATCTAATTTAGTTAATTTCCTATTATTCTTTGTCCAACGAGCATAATTATCTTGAGCTGAAATCGATTGGTTTTCTTCTTGTAAAGTATGACGTTCTTTTACCAAAGAAGCATATTTTTGAGATAAATCACGAATTTGCGGCATTAGTGATAATCGTGATACCCATTGTTCATGATATGTGGATGTGTATTGTAATATCTTATTAACAAGAATGAAGAATAAAGAAACGCAAATAATCCAACTCATATTTCAAAAATATAGATAGATATACGTATATATAGATTCAACTAACTGATTGTACCTTAGCTATTCTCTAGGATTGAATATGGTCCTTCAAATATAATGGTTTAATCAACGAATACCATCCTCTTCTATCTAGACTCTTTGGTAAATATGTGTTTTTTGAAAATTTTTTGAAAAATTGCTTCTCAAAATTGTAAATTACTATGAGGAGAGAAAGAAAAAAATATTGAAAAATTCTATGTCAAAGGATAAGACAGTATTGTATTTGAAGAGGGGATACTTTCTATAGGGATAGCTATTTGGAATAGATCAATAGGTATTCGATCTCGATTATTATCGAAGCTACTTTTGTATTTTTGCATCTGTCAGAATTTTTGCCTTTTTTTTGGTATTTATTTTTTGAGTTGTTATAATAGGTGAAGCAAAATAGTGAATCAAATCATATCACGAATAATCAAACAAGTAGACAAAGAATAAGACAACGGGATGACTGAAGAATTTGTTGAAGATCACTCACATCCAGTATCATCTGATGAAGATAGTGGAACCTACGATGAATGGATACCTTCCTTTTGTTCCAGATTTGGCCATGAATATTTTTGTCAAGTACCTACTGACTTTATTGAAGATGATTTTAATATGACTTCATTATCACAAGAGGTTCCGCATTATCGTAAAGCAATGGATTTGATATTAGATCTTGAAGCTATGAGCGATGAAGAAGATGATGAAGATGATGATAATGATAATGATAATAACGAGAATAATAATAGTAATGAAGCACAAAAAAATGATAACAAAAATCCACAATTAGTTAACAAAAGCATAATAGAACATTCAGCAGAACAGTTATATGGTTTGATTCATGCAAGGTATATATTGACTAAACCTGGTTTACAATCTATGGCAGAAAAATTCGATCACAAAGAATTTGGCACTTGTCCACGTTATTATTGTGGTGGTATGCAACTATTACCATGCGGTTTGAGTGATACAGTAGGAAAACATACGGTAAGGTTATATTGCCCGAGCTGTCAAGACCTTTATTTACCACAATCATCTCGTCATTTATGCCTAGAGGGTGCTTTCTGGGGCACTAGTTTCCCAGGTATCTTTTTAAAACATTTTAAAGAATTAGAAGATTACGTTGAAAGAAAAAATAAAGAAGCATATGAATTCAAAGTATTTGGATTTAAGATCAATGATACATCTATATCTGGTCCAAGAATGAAATGGTTAAGACAATATCCAAGTACTAAAGAAGAGTGGGAAGAATTTGCTAAATGTGAATTTGAAATTCCAAAAGAACTATTAGAATGAGTTGATTTTATACTCTGATACATATATACACATACATATATATATATATTTCTATTTACATGTAAAATATTAGTTCAAATGTAATATTGAATTTCTAGGTTGTTGATCTTTTTATATTTGATATATATATAATTTTTTTTTATATTCTTATATGCCCTTTTTACTTATCCCTTAGTGGTTTAAAGTAACAGGTTTATTTGGTTCCCATTCTTTTATAGCTTTTGATAAATTAACCCAGTATTTTAACTCTACAGTTAACTTTGCAATTTCATCAAAATCTTCATCCTTATAGCACTCACCTAATTGAGTTTCTACTTTCGCAATTTTTTTCTTGTTCTCTTTATCAATTAGTCTTATTTCATCTTCATTTTCCACTTCTTCTAATTGTTCATGAATATCTAGTACTTCCAGTAACAATTTCGAATCATTTCGTGTTATTTGTTGTGCAGTATCTTCTTTAGTTAAATCGATACCTTTCAATATATTTAAAAGATGTTGTGATCTAGTTAAAGGATCTTTTAAAGTGTGGTAAGCTTTATTAAGTAAAGAAGATTGATCTGTATCTGTGGCAATGTCATTGGAACCACCGTTGTTGGAAGATATTATGTCGGGATGGTACTGTGCTTGCAAAGAACGATATTCTTTACGTAATTGTGATTGATTAATTGACCATATTGGTTTGCGTTGTGGGAAAGTTTTAGGGAACAGTTCATAAAAGGAAGAAACGAACCTTTTTTGAATAGAATATTTTAGCATTGCATGGACAGGATATTGAAACAATATATCTACGTTTTACAATGTACTTAATGACAAAGTCTTGAGTTCCTGTATTTGCAGTCAATGAGTTATAGTATACCTTTCTCAATCAACTCTTTTGTCTTTAAAAAACAAAAAATTAATCCTGTCCTTCTCTTCTTATGCATAAGGAATTTTTCACTTTTGAACTAAATTAGCCTTACTAAGACAGATGTTATTTTACAAATCCTATAGATTTTGATACAAACTAAGATAGTTAAAACACGGATTGACTATATGTATTTGCAGTATCACAGTTCTCGATGACACTATATAAGTAATAAACTATAAGGTTATGTATGTATTGTAAATGATATTCTGGGCTGGCTTGATATGAATAGCCCAGATGACTATTTCTGTAGTTTTTCTTATTCAGATGAGTGATTAAAAATACAAAAGGTAGGTGTTTATTTTACACTATAACAGTTGCAAAAAAGGGATAAACTAGCATTCGAAAGCAATTGCATAACTAAGTTGAGTTTAAAACAGTCAGCAATAATATACATACATCTATCTAAATCTACATGTGTGTTATCTTAGTACGCCTTGATCACATGCATCAGGTCTGATACAATACTAATCGTCCATATTGATCACAATCTTACATTATATAGGTATATGAGTGTTAGTATTGATGCTGGTCATGAATTCAGTTGCCTATTTATCTACTAGTTGCTAATCTGGTCCTCGATCGATGTTTGATATTTGATAGTGGGTAGTGGTAGAAACTATTCACCGTTTCCCGGTTCCGGCGGGCTCGACACGGTCCCCGTTTGTAGGATGCCGGTGCCGGTTCGCTGGCCTGAATTTTTTAGTCATAGTATGAATATAAGTTGATTAAACAAGAACTATCTGAAAACAATATATAAAGGTTGATGTAGTTTCAATGAATTAGAATATATATTATTATCTCTTGTCATTTCTTATCTTGTTTATTATTCAGTTTATTTATTGTTTGTATTTTGGTTACTAAAGAGAACAAGAATATTGATTATTATCAGTTATACTACCGAAATATAAGTGAGAACCTTATATTAAGATATTTTGCATAATTTTTCAATAATATAAATTAATATAATATAATTTTTACAAATGACTTATCAACCATCTTCTGGTCCAAAGACTTTGTATGATAAAGTTTTTGACGACCATGTGGTCCATAAAGATGAATCTGGTTCATATCTACTATACATTGATAGACATTTAGTGCATGAAGTTACATCCCCTCAAGCTTTTGAAGGTTTAAAAAATGCGGGAAGAAAAGTTAGAAGACCTGATTGTACTTTAGCTACAGTCGATCATAATATCCCAACTGTTTCAAGAAAGAAATATAAGTCAACAAAGACTTTTATTGAACAAGCAGATTCACGTTTACAAGTTGAAACTTTAGAACAAAATGTACAAGATTTTGACGTTAAATTTTTTGGTATGACAGAAGCAAGGCAAGGTATTGTCCATATTATCGGACCTGAACAAGGTTTTACATTACCTGGTACTACTGTAGTCTGTGGTGATTCCCATACATCCACACATGGTGCATTTGGTGCATTAGCTTTTGGTATTGGTACTTCAGAAGTTGAACATGTAATGGCAACACAAACAATTATTCAGACAAAATCACAAAATATGTTAATCAAAGTTGAAGGTAAATTGAACCCAGGGATTACTTCAAAAGATTTAATTTTACATATTATAGGTGTTATTGGTACTGCCGGTGGTACTGGTTGTGTAATGGAATTTGCTGGTGAAGCAATTGAAGACCTTTCAATGGAAGCTCGTATGTCAATGTGTAATATGTCAATTGAAGCCGGTGCAAGAGCCGGTATGATTAAACCAGATCAAACTACATACGATTATGTTAGAGGTAGACCTTTAGCTCCAAAAGGTGAAGAGTTAGAAAAGGCTATTAAATATTGGAAGACGTTATATACGGATGATGATGCAAAATTCGATCGTGAAGTGATCATCGCTGCTAAAGATATTATACCAACTATTACATGGGGTACTTCTCCACAAGACGCTTTACCAATTACTGCATCAGTACCTGATCCAGCTAACGTTAGTGATCCAATTAAGAAAATGAGTATGGAAAGAGCTTTAAAATATATGGGCTTGGAACCAAACACTCCTCTAAAATCAATTCAAATTGATAAAGTATTCATTGGTTCTTGTACAAATGCTCGTATTGAAGATTTAAGAAATGCTGCTAGAGTAGTTAAGGGTTATAAGATTGCTCCAAATGTAAAGAGAGCTATGGTAGTTCCAGGTTCTGGATTAGTGAAAGCCCAAGCAGAAAAGGAAGGATTAGACCAAATTTTCTTAGAAACTGGATTTGAATGGAGAGAAGCTGGTTGTTCCATGTGTTTAGGTATGAATCCTGATATTTTAGATCCTGAAGAACGTTGTGCTTCAACCTCAAACAGAAATTTTGAAGGTCGTCAAGGTGCTCAATCACGTACTCATTTAATGTCACCTGCAATGGCTGCTGCTGCCGCTATCGCTGGTCATTTCGTCGATATTAGAGAATTTACTTATAAAGATGGTGATGTTCCAAAGGTTTCTATTAGCCAGGAAGAAGATGATAAAGAATTACAAAAATCTGTTTATGAACATGAAAAACAACCTGTTCAACCTACAGATGCAAGTGAAGAAGTAGCAGAAGAAGAAATTGACGATATCCCTGTTTCAACTACCACAAAAGTTGACTCAGCTCCAAGTGGAATAGCTCCATTTTTAACATTGAAAGGTATTGCTGCTCCATTAGATAAACAAAACGTTGATACAGATGCTATCATTCCAAAACAATTTTTGAAGACTATTAAAAGAACTGGTTTAAAAACAGGTCTATTCTATGAATGGCGTTTCGAAAAAGGTGCTGATGGTAAAGATAAAGAAACAGATTTTGTTTTGAACACTGAGCCATACAGAAATGCTAAAATCTTGATTGTTACTGGTGACAATTTTGGTTGTGGTTCCTCAAGAGAACATGCACCATGGGCTTTGAAGGATTTTGGTATTGAATGTATGATTGCGCCATCTTTTGGTGATATTTTCTACAATAATTCCTTTAAGAATGGTTTACTACCTATTCGATTAGATCAAGAAGTTATCCTTGAAAAATTAATTCCATTAGCAAATGCTGGAAAAGAACTTGTTATTGATTTACCAAATCAAAAGATTTTAGACTCAGAAGGCAAAGTATTAGTTGATCATTTTGATGTTGAAGTATTTAGAAAGCATTGTCTAGTTAACGGTTTGGATGATATTGGTATAACTATGCAAAAGGACGCTTTCATTTCCAAATACGAAACTATGAGAAAGCAAAAGTTTTCATTCTTAGAGGGTGGATCAGGGTTACTCGTTCCAAGTATTGGTACTAAGAGAAGTCCATATGGGGTCGTGGCACAGGAATGGTAATGCAGCCGATAAGGAGGCTGTTAAATTAGTTTTTGATTATTTATCATACCCTTTATTTATAAATCAATATTTATGATATTGATATATTATTTATTATTTATTTTTTAACTTTCTACAATTAAAATATATTGCATTAGAATGTTTGTTTAAAAAACAGTATTCCATCTGGAATACTTATTCTATCTGTTTAAGAAAATTCGAATATTTACGAAATTTTTTAATTACATCGTTAATGTTCATTAAACATATATAAAGATTTAATATTATACACTTTAAAACTTAATTAAAATCCAAAAGGATTATTAGCAGAAGCATTGAAAAGATTTGCTTGACTAGGTTGTTGTGCTGGACCATTACCGAACCCAAATCCAGTTGGTTGATTCTGTAAAGGTTGTGCCATATTCATATTCTGTACTCCTTGAGTAACATTGGCGACGCCATTGTTAAAAGCAGGAAGTTGATTCATGGCATTGCCAGTTCTCTGTAACTCCATACCGAATTGTGACTTAGGTTGGAAACCACCAGCCTGCTGGCCACCAGTCATACCTTGTTGCATCATATTAGGTTGTTGCATCATGTTAGGTTGCTGCATCATATTAGGTTGTTGCATCATATTAGGCTGTTGCATCATATTAGGCTGTTGCATCATGTTCATAGCACCGCCTGTTAGTTGCGGACCACCAAAAGATGTTTGAGGCATCATGTTCATAGCACCTCCTGTTAATTGGGGGCCACCAAAAGAGGTTTGGGGCATCATATTCATAGCACCACCTGTTAGTTGAGGAGCACCAAAAGATGTTTGAGGCATCATATTCATAGCACCTCCTGTTAACTGAGGAGCACCAAAAGATGTCTGAGGTATCATACCTCCTGTTACTTGCATTGGCATTAAACCACCAGTCGTATTAGCAGCCATCAAACCATTAGAAGTTCTCTGGATAGGTAAAACAGTACCAGATGGAGGTAAATTAAAGGTAGTTTGTGGTAATAGTCCTCCAGTTCTTTGCAAAGGTACAACAGTTGGCACAGGAGCTGCACCAAAAGTTGTTTGTGGCATCATTCCTCCGGTAGTTGCAATCGGGATTAAACCACCCTGTGTAGTTTGAATTGGGAATGCCCCACCTGTTAATTGAGCACCAAATGTAGTTTGTGGCATAACCATACCACCAGTTCTTTGGATAGCCATTGCACCGCCTGTAGAAATTGGCATCATTATAAATCCAGTTGAAATTGGTAATAGGTTATGACCACCAGTTTTGAATGGATCAAGAGGAGCTACCAATCCCCCAGTTAACGCAGCGGTAATTGGCTTTTGAGTAATAGTTCCTGTTTGAACTGGTTCCAATTGTTTCAAATTTGGTTGCGGATTAGGTGACAAGGGAGCTGTAGTAACAACGTTGTCCGCTTTTTTTGGTTCTAATGGTTTTAAATCTAATAGATCTTGCATAGATCCGGTGAATTCAGACTGTTGAGAACCTAATGCAATTTCTGATTTTGCAGCAGGTTTAACTGTCCATGCATCATCATCTTGTATAGTAGCAATTACTGGTGCAGTGGCTTGTGGTAATAATTGTTGAGCAACAGACGGTTGAGATTGTGAATTATTGATTTTCAATGAACCATCGGATTCGGAGAACATGCTGCCAGTAGCTGTAGGCACTTCTTGTTGAACTTCTCTACCGAATTTTTGATCTAAATGTTTAGTAACTCTGACAATATCGCCTTCATGTAAACCTAGAGTTCTTAACATGGAAGGATTTATGTCGGCCATCATATCTTCAGTCATACGTTCCTTATCGAAATTTGAGGTGTAACGTTGGCAATTACTTACATCAACACCACAATTCAAGAAGAATTCAAACCAATCATAATTATTTGCATTTGGTTGAGAGCGTGATTGAGAACGTGAGCGATTTCCTCCGGTGTATGAATTTGGTCTTGGAGGTTTGCTTGGAGGTAACTCGTTTTGATCCTGTAACTTAATTCTTTCTTGATCCAACAAGTCTCTTGCTTTCTTCAATTCGTTTAATTCTCTTTCTCTTAACCTTCTATCACGATCTTTTTCGTCCTGGTCTCTTAATCTTCTTCTTCTTTCACGTTCGCTATCTCTGGCATCTGATTTGAAGTTACCATTATCATTTGATTTATATTTATCTAAGCTAAAACCTGTTACTCTTTCAACATATAGTAAATCCTCATCAGATAGTTTGTCAGCTGCAACAGCTATCTTAACACCATTTGCTTTATGTAAATGGACCTTACCTTCTTTACATCCTATAAATTGAGCTTCTACTTTAAATGAACCTGTTCTGTCTTCCCATAAACGTGATTTTTTAGGATTTGGAAGTTCTTTTTTGTTACTAATAGAAGATGATCTCTTTCTTGTAGATTGAGAACCGGATCTACTTCTATTTCTTGATGGCCCACCCATTTCATCATCTTGCCAACTGCCTGACATGTGTTTATCTGATTTGGAAGGAGATTTACTAGATTTTGCAAATTTCTTTAATGATTTGAACAAACCTCCTGTAGATGATGCTGTTAATTTTTCTTGGATAGGTTCGATGAATTGGGCAGGAACAACACCTCTTTTTCCTGTGTCGACCACTTCACACATCCACCAGTCTTTTGATTTTTGGTCATCGATGATATAAACTACTTGCCCATATTTAATTGACAATTCGTCTTTAGATTCTGCATCAAAATCATACAAAACGTTACCTTTTCTTTTCGATTTTGAAGCCATTTCTACTTCACGGAATCCTGGATCACGTGAAGCCCCTTTGACTTCACCAAGAGCAGACATTATTTCTTGACATGTATCATTATTCCCAGTATGTAATTCTAAACTCTTATATGGGTCGATAAATTCTAAAAACATATGCTTCTTTTCATTATCGTATGAGATCAATTTATCGATAGACCAATCTTGCGGATCCCCTTTTTGAGGAGTAAAAAAGATTCTGTTACTCCCAACAGATAATTTAGCTTTACGTTTTTTACGACCATCAATTTCTGAAACATTCCACGTACGGACCTCAGAATCATCATTATACTGGTAGTCGTCATTATTATTACGAGAACTACGGTTATCATTGATATCGTTGTTATCATTATCATAATATGAAACTCTGCTACGGGATCTTTGTCTACTATTTGAATCTGGAGCAGTAGAACCTGGTCTAGCTGGTTTTGCAGGAGGAGCCTCTTCGTCTTCTTCTTCATAATCTCGTTGATTACTACTATCTTGTGTTGGTCTAGCTGACATGGCAGGAGGTGCTTCTTCTTGTTCTTGTTCTTGTTCCGCTGCCTTTGTATTCCTATCAGAATGTTGAGGTGGTGGTGGTAAAGCAGAAATATCAATTGGAGTAACAGTCGTAGTAGCAGGAGCTGTAGATGTTGCTGTTGCTGCTGGTGCAGAAGGAGATGTTCCTTCATCTAAAGGACCTACGTAATTGCCTGGAATGAAACCAAATTCATTTTTAGACTGTGAGCGTACTAATAACCAATCAGGATCTTTATCATCATAAACATCAAAAATATCGTTCTCATTAAATATTAATTCTTCATTAGGATTTTGAACTTCTTGATAATCATAAATTGCTTTTACTGTAGAAATAATATCAGCAGGTTCAACATAAGTTGAAGGAATTAACCCACTAGGTTCCTCAGCATCTGAACCAATGACCCTTTTTTTCACAGTCCACCATTCATCTACATCTGATTTTTCTAATAAATACAATAAATCATTTTCTTCAATAGCCAATTCATCAGCAGTCTGTGGCTCATAACTGTAAATAGCCTTATAAATGCCAATAAATACAGTCATATTTATTTAAATATCTTTATAATGTATCCTTTTCGTTTCAATTGTTTAATACTATTCCCTTTCTCTTTAAGGTTAAAATATAATATTCACAGGAAATCTTCCGATACAACTAAAGAGGGAAAGAAACAGGATTTTATATGGCTGGTCACTTAATCTAAATATTTAATTTAAAGATATATTCATATATCTACAAAATATAACAAGGAGTCTATATAATTCAGTTACAATAATAGTTTTTAATATACGGTTTCTCCTGCTAAAATTCGAGACGACGTTTCGATATTTTCTTTTCGTCTCCCAATTTTCCTTTTTTTGGGTCTACCTGTCACAGGTAGGGTAATTATCTGTATCATGATAAGATAAATAGGAGAAATAACTATTCAATGGTGAAGATGATGATAAATTTTATTTATATATATTTAATGGTAATGAAGTAAGCTAAGACTGTGATAGCTCAATTTCACTAGTATAGATGAGATTAGTCAGATTCAAGAGTATATTTTTGTATCTTTTTTTTACTTTGAAGAAATCAATATGAAGAATCAAAATATATTTGTTTATTCTTGTGTTAGTTGTTCTCTTGGCCTTGTATTAAAATAATAACTTAACCATTCTTACGTATGTTCAAAATTTTTGATATTTTGCTACATTACCCATAATAGGCAAATGATTAGTTTCTTGAGGTGGATTAGAATATTTGACATCTTGATGTAAAGAGTATATCTGTTTCTATATTATTAAAAAGAATGAAAAAATAAAAGCATTAAAAAATTAATTAAGTATTAAATTATAATTAGGGGCAACAAATAAAACTATTAAAATTAAAAAATGACTATATGATGTGTTTTGTGCAATTTATTATATAAAAATTATTAAAATTCTCTTAAGAGAACAAAATTAGAATGTGTGCAAATAAAATTTGATTAATGTGAAAAATAAATGTATCCATCTATTGAATTGTGTGTGCGGATATTTTTGATTTATTATTAAGGTTTGTTAATATTGAAATTAACAATTAGAGTGTAAAAATATTAATGTTAATCATATAACTGAAAAACTAGAAAAGAATTTTGATAGATGTGTGTATATTAAAACCAAAACTGTATTAAAAGTTTAACATCAAAATGTTTGATTGTGTGTGTGTGTGTTATCAAAACATAATGAAAATGAAAGCATCAATAAAAATAAAAACCAAAAGTTAAAATCAAATTAAAATGAAAGTAAGAAAATAGATAAATAAAATGATAATGATATCAAGTTATCTATTGTTCTTTTTCGTGTTGAGTGGAGACTCTTTGCATAGCAGCTAAGAAATCTTCAATGGTTCTGGTTGGCTTTTCATCCTTTAATGATTTACCGTTACAGAATCTGTCGAAAGCTTCGGATTCGGACATTAAGTAGTAAGCACCACCACAGACACAGAAGATACCGATAGACCAGACGTAAATACGGACAACAGTGACAATATCAGTCCAGTTTTGAGACCACCAACCGAATAAGGTAAACATAGTAGCAATAACATCGACACCGAAGACGGCACCGGCTAATTGCCAAGATGGAATGGAAGACCAGAATGGACCAGCAGCTCTTGTAATGAAAATTAACCAATTTTCAGTCAAAGAAATTTCTAAGAAGATAACACCATCAATAGCACCGAAGTTTTGAATGATACCACCCTTTGGTAAGAACATAGTAGTTAATGGAATCCAAGTACCGATAGCTAAAATTATACCTAAGATAATAGACATAGCCCATAATCTTGGTAAATCCCATTTAACTGGTTTTGGAGAGTATGGAGCATTATCGTAAGCAATGGCTAAAGTAGCAACATCAGCGAAAATGGCAATGAAAACAATTAAATCAATGTTTAAGGAGTGGTTCAAAATAGCAATCCATAAACCTAAGAAAATTTCTAAATGTAAAGATAAAGCAATACGGTAAACAACATAAGCGTACATTCTGTGGAAAATTTGTCTGGAAGTCTTTAAAGCATCAATAATAGCAGATAAACCTGGGGCTAAGAAAACAATATCGGCAGCGGATCTGGCAGCATCAGTAGCACCTTCAACAGCAATACCGGTATCAGCCTTCTTCAAAGATGGGGCATCGTTAACACCATCACCAGTCATAGCAACCAAATAACCTCTGTTTTGTAAAATTTCAACAACTCTAAATTTATGTTGAGGGAAAACTTCAGCGAAACCATCGGCATTTTCAACAAAATCAGCTAATTCAGAACCTGGCATATCACCACCACCACCTAAACCTAATCTTTCAGCATTGTAAATGTTGGTACCTAATCCTAATTGTCTACAAGTTTCCTTAGCAATACCGACAGCATCACCAGTTAACATCTTAACTCTCAAACCTAAATGTCTAGCTTCGTTGACAGTTTGAGCAGTATCATCTCTTGGAGGATCCATACATGGCATAACACCTAAAATTTCCCAATGACCTTCACCTCTCTTTCTGGCAACACCTAAAGCACGGAAACCTCTTGAGGCTAATTCAGCAACTTTGTTTTCGTAGTTTTCATGGACATCTTCTGGGATTGGGTGATCTTCTTCAACAGTCTTTAAAACGAATAATGGAGCACCTTTAACACAAATAATTCTTTCACCTTCTGGGGATTCAACAATAGCAGTAACTTTCTTGGAGACAGGGTCAAATGGATGGAATTCCAAAACCTTGTATTTAGTCAAAGCATTCTTAGCAACTGGGTAGTTAGCTAAAGCCTTTAAGAAAGCCTTATCAATAGCATCTAAACCTTTCTTCTTTCTGGAAGCGGCTAAACAAGCAGTCAACATTAAATCATCAGCAGAAACACCTTCAACAGTGTATGGTTCGTGTAAAGATAACTTGTTCTTGGTTAAAGTACCAGTTTTATCAGAACATAAAATTTCAACACCGGCTAAAGATTCAATAGCAGATAACTTTTGAACAATAGCTTGTTTCTTAGCTAAGTAAGCAGCACCGACAGCCATGGTAGTAGTAACAACAGCTGGTAAACCGACTGGGACACCGACAATAGTAATACCTAAAGTGTATCTTAAGATAGTAACAATGTTAACAGTTCTGTAGAAACCAGCAGTCCAGACAACCAATAAAGTAGCAATAACTAAAACTAACAAAATAACACCGATACCGTTTAAGACTTCAGTGAAATGACCTTGACCACCAGCAGCTTGGTTAACCAAAGCAGCAGCTCTACCAACGAAAGTGTTGTCACCAATAGCGGTAACAATCATGAAACCTTCACCTCTCTTAACAGTGGAAGAAGAGAAAGCTTGATCACCATAATGTTTATCGACAGCTAAAGATTCACCAGTAATAGCAGATTGATCAATTTGGACGAAACAGTCTTCAGTAACGATACGACCATCAGCTGGGATAATAGTACCATCTTCTAATTGTAAAATATCACCTGGAACAATTTCATTAGCTGGAACTTCAACTAATTGACCATCTCTAATGACAACAGCAGAGTTAGCTAAAGTTTTCTTTAATTCATCGACAATAGAACCAGCTTGGAATTCTTGAATGAAACCAACAGAAGCATTTAACATTAATAAACCACAGATAACACCGAAATCGACCCAATCGGACAAACCGGCAGCTAAAATAGCAGCGGCTTCCATAACGAATTGAATTGGACCAACGAAGAACATGATAAATTTAACGATTAAACTTTCATTTTCTTCAGACATTTGATTTAAACCATACTTCTTTCTTCTCTTGGCGACATCATCAGATGATAAACCGTATGAAGGATCAGTTTGTAATAATTCTTCTGGAATAACTCTGGCTTCACCAGCAGCGACGACTTCATTTTCTTCGTCATCTTCATCTTCATCATCACCACCGTGATGAGATTGTAATTCATCAATTAAAGCATCGATATCATCTTCTTCATCAGAAGATGATGAGGAAGAAGAAGAAGAATACTCTTGTGGAGGTTTTTCTTGAGTAATAGGACCTTCAGAATCTGACATTCTTAAAAGTTATATATAATTTTTTTTATTAGATTCTTTTTTTAGTTAATATTTATAAAAATTAATTTTTTATTCTTTTCTATTATTGGTATTATTATTATTATTAATTATTAATTATTAAATAATTTTTTGGTATTAGAAAAGTATGTGAAAAAAAAAAATATCTCGAAAAGATAAAAAATTCAATTTTCAGGTTAAATAGATTAGACAAAAAAAGATCTGATGATATTCTTTATATTGAAAATAAGGTAGAAGCTAATAATAAAAAATATTTATTATATAATAATATAATTAATATAGGGAAAAGAAAAAGAAGATTAGTATCATATAATTTAATTATTTTATTGTCTTTATATAATATAATATTTTTTTGCAATTACAAAGCAAGGAGCTTATTTGAATAACACTAGTAAGATGATATTATTTTAGTTAGAAATAACCATACCAGTAGACTCAAAACAAAATAACTTAAAACTGAAAAAAGCTAAAAATAATAACAGTAAACAAAAAAATAAAATAGCGAATGTTTTTTCCTCATCAACATGCAAACCGACTAAACTAGTAAAAAAAATATGAGCCTAATTTGTTTTCTTTTGTCCATTTTGAGTGAAAGTGAAGAGAATAGCGATGACGAAAAATAAAAAAATAATAAGCGCTAATGAAAAATAAGAAAAATTTTGAACTTGCTCGAGAAATTACAAACGAGGGAAAAAAAAGATAAAAAAATTATTTTACAGCGAGTGAGTGTGAATTGAGCAAGTGGAAAAAAATGAAAAATGAAAAATTATTTGGTTAAAATTGTGCTGTTATTTTACTTTACGGTACGTACGGTAGTCAATTATCAACGAAAATGATCACAATTATCACTCATTGATTAGATTACAGGGAGATGGAAAAGGTAATGTAAAATTGTGAATATTTGGGTTTTGCATTTTGAACTTACAAGGTTCGGAGAGTATTAATCCCTTACGAACCAGTTCGGTACTGGTACTGGTACTGGTGAAAAATAGTAAAAACAAAATTTAAAAAAAATGCAGTAATACCATATTATCTATCTTATCATACGTACATTACATATCCTTTTTTTCCGCTTATGATAGGATAGGATAGGATAGGATAGGATATTTCCAATAAACAACTCAGTTTAGTTTTTGTTAGTTTCCCTTTTCTAACCACGAACGGCATTAACTTAATTGTTTATTTGTTTCTTAATACGGTTAAGTTACATAAATAGTAAAATATACGTAGTAGGACACACACACACACACACACTCCCTCTCTCTCTCTCTCTCATTCATTCATTCATTTTCCAACAAGTAAGGTAAGGAAGTTGTTACACATCATTAGTGGATATAACAGGTCTCTCTCTATACGAATCCCGGCCAGCGCATGTGCGTGGTTTTAAAAATAAATTAATATTAAACCATTTTTTTTTCCAATTGGAAAAGCACGCAATGTAAAGTAAAGTAACGGAGTACCGTTTGCAATAGCGGATAGTTGTCCGTATCAACTGGGTAGAGTAAAAGCAATTTTGCTTTTGTTTATGTTAATTACGCATTTGTAAGATGAGATGGGATAGGATGACATAGTAGTAAAAGTAATAGTAATAGTAACAGTAATAGTATATTCGAAACGAAAAAAGCAATTGCAATTGGCAATATGCTGTGTAGTAGTGTATATCCATTTGTGGTGTTAATTGAATAGAACAAGCAAGTATAGTTTGTACATACTATTTGTTATTGTTTTTGTTAAAAGCAATGACTGAGTTTATTAGAAAAAATAAGAGTGAAGAGTAAGTAAGAAGGTATACTATACTTGGTTTCATTTTCGTTAGTTTTTTTAAAAATTAGCTATTCTTGTATAAGGGGAAACAAAATAAAAGGTGAAAAGAGATATCGTTACCCCTTTAAACCATTAAACCATTAGAATACAATATAATTAGTTAATTAATTAGTTAATTAGTTAATTAATTAATCAAATTATTTAACTGAATGCATCTAATATAACATGATATACTACTCATTTACAATATTAATAGCCTTTCTTCCTTCCCTCTCCCGTCGTATCCCTTTTTTATTTTTATTTTCCTTTTTTCTTTTGTAGTAAATAATAAAGAATTGGAAAATTTCGAATTCCTATTTACAAATTTCTTAAAATGTTTTAGAGGTATATTGTACATTAAGTAGAGGTATATTAACAAAAAAATTTAAAACATTTCAAACGTAATTAAATTAATATTATGTAAATTTATTTTCAGTTATTTTACTTTGTCTGTTTGTTTGTAAAGCAAGAATAATGATAATGATAATAATAATAATAATTAAAATGGTAGGTAAGTCATTATCAATCTTGAATTAATGAACGACAGACAGGACAGACAGACACTCTTGGACATGAGCTGAACTAGAGGTAATTATAATTATTATTATTATTATTATTAGTTAACCAAGAAAGATAATTTTTAAACTATTCCGATTTAGGTATTCGCTTGAACTGTTATGAAATGTACTGTTTGAATTAAAATATCATACAATAATACAATATCACCTTTAACATTAACTTTTCCTTTTACCTTTATTTTTTTACTTTGTATTTACAAGAAAACCACCATCATCATACTAATAATCATCATCATACTAATAATCATCATACTAATAATCATAGTAATAATCATCACTTGCTTTTTGTTCATACATTTTGTTTTTAGTTTCCCCTTTTTGGTTTGGTTTGGTTTATTTTTCATTTTCTGTTTTGGGTTTAAATCTTTTTCAGTGGTTATATCCGCTTTTGGTTACGTCAATCCATTTTAAGATAAACAATAATAAATCTTTCCTTTTTTGTCTTTTTCATCTCTTTACTTTTACTGTATCTCCTCCGGGTGATATCTGAGCACACCACACAATTTTGTTTTTTTTGTTTTTGTATTTTCCGTTTGTGTAAACCATGATCAAATGAGGAAGAATTAACCGTACAAGGATAACACGGCTTCTTTTGGATTTAGATTTCAATTTCATTTTTTTCATTGGTGGTTTAAATTTGTTAGCATTATATGTGTTATCATAGATCCGGTTATGGTGATAATAATTTCATCATCACAACTAGGCATGGCGGGGATTTTAAAAGTCCCCCAACCCCCGGGGGGTTTAGCGCTTTTTTTAGGGAAAAAAAGAGGACTTTATGCAAAATTTTGGGTTAAAAAGGGGACTTTTATGGGAGTTTAGGGCGGTTTGAGAGGTCCAATTTTAAAGTCCCCTGGAGTTGCAAAATTTTTATTAGGTCATAAAAATAGGTTTGTTAACTATGTGTTTAGAAAATAGGTAGATAAAGTGTACAACTCCATATCGTAATACACGAACTCCAGGGTTGAAAATTTTTTATGAGGGCTTGGAGGGGGGAGGGGAGGTGGAGTTTATAAGCCAAATCCAAAAGTAGGGTGGAGGGGAGGTGGAGTTTATAAGCCAAATCCAAAAGTAGGGTGGAGGGGAGGTGGAGTTTATAAGCCAAATCCAAAAGTAGGGTGGAGGGGAGGTGGAGTTTATAAGCCAAATCCAAAAGTAGGGTGGAGGGGAGGTGGAGGGAGTTTGGGTTTTGCGATTTTAGGACCCCCAGGGAGTCCTAAAATCTCAAAATGGAGTTTTATAGTGGGGAGTTTTTTTTCGTTTAAAAGTCCCGCCATGCCTAATCACAACATTTTGCTTTGCTGTATGTTTCATTTCATTTCATTTTGGTTTGGTTTGGTTTGGTTTGGTTTGATTTGTGATTTCGGTTTATGTTTTCTTGTTACTGAATAAAATTTAATAATAGATAAAAATATTTATTGAAGGAATTATATGAAGCGTTTTCAATGCAAGATATGTGATGACGATTTCTCTTCCCGGCTTGTAAGATCTATTTTGATCGGAATTAATTTATTTTATTTTTGGTATTGTATTTGTTCATATTTTGTGGTTTATTATTGTATTGTAAATAATATAATCAATCAAATAGTGGAATGTCAGTTATAAATTGTATTACGGCTACTATAAACTATTAGTACTATTACCCATCTGAAAGATCTCTTAGATTACTAATATCCATCACATCGCATTTCAGCCGCTGTAATATCCGAGATCGTAACCCAGTCCTTCCGATTTAAAACTATAAAACCAAAAAAAAAATAAAAATAAAAATTAAAAAAATATTACATAAGACTAGAAAGAAAGGTCAAGAATAATAAATAATACGTAATAAAGTAACTAATGAGGTTTCTCATCAAAAATTAATTATAATGAAATAGATTTTAATGAAACACATACTTGAATATCTCTTAAATTGTCCTTGATTCTCTTAGTAATTTATTCTTAAACAGTTTCTCTTCCTATATTACTCTCAAATCATTCCATACCGTCGGAAAAATTTAAAAAATATGTATAAACTTACTTATACGATTGGTTTATATAATTGAATTATTACTATACGAATCTTGCTATTTTTCCGAAATAATACGAAAAATAAGGATTATGTATTAAATAATGATAATAATAATAATTTTATTTAAGCTCAGCCTTACATATTAAATTCGTATGTGTATCTTTGTTTTATTATTTAGTGACAGTTTAATTGTTTTTAACGTTATTTGGATAATTAATTGAATCTAACGAATCAAAGAATTTAATCACTGATCTGAATGAATCAACTTGCAAATTATACTAGATTTAAGCCCTTATTTTTTGTAAATTACTTTCATTTCTTTTCTTCGTTTGTGGTATCTCCGCGATTATTGTTCAATGATTCTTTAAAATTCACTTGTTTGCCTAATTCGTATAAACTATATTTTGTCAAAATATAAGACATTTACAATAAAATATCACTATGGATTATTAAACTCATCGTATAGAGAAATATATTTACAATGTTGATGGTTTAGTTAATTTGCTTTGTTATTTCATTGCTTTTATTATATGATACTAGCAGTTGTCAGATTATCCTCTCAAAAAAAAAAGGAAAAATAATATGGACGCGACAGGAATCGAACCAGTGACCTCTTGCTTGCAAGGCAAGCGCGCTACCAACTACGCCACGCGCCCATTAGTTATTGATGGCTTGTAATATATGCGGCAGCATATGTTAGAATAATCTTTATGTTACACGTGACAATGATAAAGGACCTTCATTAGTGCAACAATATAAGGTTATCACTACTATTCATAGAAGACTTAATGAACCTTGTTATGGAAAGTAGCCTCAGTGTGTTATTTGGAATCTGTTCTTGGTAGGAGACATGATGAACCTCTGAGTTAGAAGTACAGTAAAGACGTGGCAGTCTTTGATGTCAAGATAC